>CBVK0103924208.1:0-21716 GCA_900067695.1 Picea abies | reverse complement strand
AGGTGTTGTCGAAAGGGCTGGTAGTTAGGGTTTTGTTGGTGCGTTGTTGAAGCGTTGAACCCTGGGTCTGCCCCTGTGCCAACAGAGACATTATTAGAGTAGACATTGAGGGGTATCGAATAATACACTATTTTTGGTTCTGTTGTTGTATGTTGTGGAGTTATGATGCATGTCACAGTAGTAATTGTGGGGTATACAATAATGGGGATGTTATTACACTAGTGATTGAGGGGTATTAGATAGTGTATTGTTTTTGGTTCTTTTATTATATGTTGGTTACTTGATGATTGACCCATTGGTTGGGTTGTACCCTTTGACTTATATAAAATTTAGGACAAAGCTTATTAAAGGGGGATAATATGAAGTGTCCTTCCATTTTACCCATTATATTTTCACAATAAACCTCTTTTTTATTGTTTGTCATGGCTATTGGTATTGTTTGTGAAAGTCCTCAGGTCATTTAGGATTGTTAATATAGGTCAAGTATCGGTGAGAAGACTTGCCACCTTCTTACTTACATTGATCCATGTTGCATAGACATGGATGACTACTCCCCATGCATGCCCAATAATATATATGGTGCAACTAATAGTCTATGTGACACATGTATGTAATATCTGATGCATGTGGCACACATGTTGTTTATGTGGCATGGGTGGTCTAAGTGTAGTCCCTGTGTCATAACGATGTATAAAACGATGGTGTGTTTTATTAATTGACATGGAATAATGTGTGTATGTATGCATGTGTGTAGTGTTAAGTAGAATACTCATGTAGCTATGACAAACAATGGAGACCTGGATGATATTTCATATTGCCATGTAAAATAATGAACATGTATAGAAAGAATGTAGTACTATGTAAAAGTTCCTACTAATGGCCCTGCTAGCAAACTGTGGATATTTGATCGACGTTACCTAAGATTAGCCACTATCACCTCTATGGACTTGAAATAAGAGAATTTACCAATTGAACTAACCCATGGGGTTACATATCATATACATTTATGTGTGTTATGTAGAGGATGTTTACGTTCATTCTCAATCATCAATACCTATTTCTAATACTTTCCTTATTTGTAATAAGTACTAGTACCACTATTAGGATTCTTCCAACTATTCTTCGCCTTTATTAAATTGGCTTTATGGTAAGCATCCTCTAAAGCATGGATATCAAACATTCCAAGATCATTTATGTGACCCATAAGCTCGGGTGCGTGAATATATTATACCCTACTCCAATAGCTACTGCAATTGTTTCTTCAATTCATCTACTTCCAAGATGGATTGTTTGTACAACCTAATGTTTGGAAATGGGGAGGCATGCAACAATTGTATCTCATGCTCCACTTCCCTCTTAGGCGGTATCCCTTTAGGTTCATGGAACACTTCTCTATAACCCTACAAAAGCTCCTCCAACTGATATTTCTTCTCTTTAGTACATCCTTCCATAAATGCCTTTATCTTTACCAATTCATCTCCTCATTGATTCTCACTTAAGAAGAGTAATACAAACTTCCTACTAGAGCTAATCGATTTCTTGGCTTAGTTATCACTTACTAGAGAGATCTTGGATTTGCACTTTATGTGCATTGATGATGAAGGACTTCCCATCCTTGATCAAGTGGTATTGGTTGTCTCTACTCGTGAAGATTGCATCCTTCATGTGCATGTAGGGGCTTCCAAACACTACACCGCACACATCGAGTGGTACTACATCTACCTCCACTTCATCAATATAGTTTTCACTTATAGAAAATTTGATCTTACATTGCTTAGTGACCCTACATCATCGATATATCATCTAAATACACTATTGGAATCCATTTCATCAAATTCTATAAACATATAGGTGAAAAAGTGCATTTTGAATAACGTGTATCAAGCTCCAACTGACATGACCAATGTCTTATCGCATGATCTATGATTTATGATAAGTAAAGTAGATTGTGTGTGTTGTTGTATTATGGAAAGAGCATGTGTGAGTTGTGTCAAATTGCACCCTCAGCCTAGAAGTGATATTAATAGAAACAACATGTATGTGAAGAAGGAACAAAGAACCCAAACGAGGGTGCTTGCATATGTGGTGTGATGGATGTGTAACACTTATTCCCTTTCTCACCTAATTATGGTATTTCTTAGAAATAAATCAAAATCATATTGATATTGTATGAAGGGACATGATCTCATTGCCCATAGCACAAAAATCAACATAGTTGATGTCGAAAGCACAAAGAAACAATAAATCCATTTATTAGAGAGAAAGTCGTGCAAATGGTCCCAATGGATGACAATAACTATATTATGCAACCTCCTTGTTATTTGTTTATTTCCAATATACAACAAGGATTACAATGATGACATTGCCTATTCTTTCTTTAATTATTTTTAGTTTTGATTTGTAATTTTACATGAGTTAGTTTATTTATTTATTTTTTAATATAAATGGATAAATTTTGTATTAATAAAAGTTCCAGTTTCACTTGTTAATATTAAAATACAAAAATATGTTATCTAGTAGAGAATAGTTTTAACACTGCACAAAGTATTGATAACTTTGTTTACAAAATTGAAAAATACCCTTCATTGAAGAGGACCATAAACTTTTGCTAGTATATATTTTATTAAAAACCTCCTAATATTAACCCTACTTTGCAAAACATTAAATAAAGTGAAATTTAGTGGAACACATGATTGTTATGGCCATCAACCATCCTAACATCAAAAGGTTGTAATTCTTGCACTTTCATCTCTACATCTTCACATAATTGATGAACTATTTCTTCTTCTTTGATCTCCCTCGATGTTGATCCCACATATAATCCAATGTTTGAAGCCACATACTATGTGGACCCATTCTAAAGAGATTTGGTTGTTTAAGCAATTTACACTCAGTTTCCAAAACCTGTATGTGCTTGCTTTGCTGCAAAACCATCTCCATTAGAAAATCTTGCTCCTTATTGCGGGTTATCTCATTCTCATGTAATTTGAAAGTGACAAAGAAAAGGGAGGTCTTGTTGTCAAAGATAATATTCTCATGCCTTATGAGAACCCTTTTGTCACACACCCATTACCAAAATTTTAAAATTTTTGGGATTAACCTCCCATACATGGGAGATCTCCTAAACTTCGCATTAGTGAAATGCCAATCCCCGGTTCTGTATCGGGATATCGCAGGCCAGTTCAGTTATATTTACAATTTGGGGGAAACAGGGTGTTACACCTTTGTAATTCCATAATTTTATGACGATTATTGTTCCCTTGGTAGGGCAAGTTATCAAGATAGTTCATATATCCACAATTCCAAATACCCCTGCTTGAAATATTATCAAATAACACAAGACAACCCCACAACCCTTCCATCAAGACACTTCCTCATTCACGAGAAGCGGATTCCAAAAGGCACATTAGCTCACCGACTTTGAGTATGAGCAAGCCAGAGGCACCTTAACAGATTTACAAATAGAACACCCAAACCCAGATATGATTACCTCCCTTAAATCATACTCTAGACCTAGATCATATTCGAAAACAACTTCACAATTGAGAATTATACTGATCATCTAAGAAGGAGTGGATCTAGAGAATCCAATGCTTACTAGGAGACCAAGTGAAGTAGGCAGAGAAACATCAGACATAGATCACAAACCTAGCTTGACTGCCAAATTGACAAGCCTCCCATCAAAGCCCAATCACAATAGGTCCCATTATCCCACCTGCTAGTGGGATTATGTCCTTCCATTGTTCGAAGGGTTGGATCTAGGCCTCTGTTTGTTTCTTGCTCATGCAAATTAACTCCACACTGCCTTTGGAGATACGTGGAGAACATGCAATTGATTTGAAAAATCATTAAAATAACCTTAAGTAATGGGTTCAATGGATATCCCACTTTTTCTCTTGAGAGTTCCTTCATCCATACGAGAAGCTAAGTTAGCTAATTGATCTACAAATTTATTATGCTCCCTTGACACATGATAGGATTTTGATGTCTCAAATTGACAAAGCTCCTTTTGAACTCTATGTATAAGCCGCACAAGCTTTCCATCCGATGGAATGGATGACCTATGTATTAGTCCAATTATTATAATTGAATTTCCAATTATTATGATGTTTTTGCTTCGCCTAGAGTGATAATATTCTACTCTTCCAAATATATTCCATGCAATGTAAAATTGATGCGTTGTGTTTGAAAATGGGGTGATTAAAGGCTTCAAGATTTCCTAGAAGTCCAAATAAACTCATAGATCGTAATAGGAAATGCAAAATAATCAAACCCATTACCAAATTCCCTTTCACATTCTTGCTTGTTAGCTCTTATCTTTTGATTTTAAAAACATGGTTATCTTTTGAAAATGATTGTAATCAATCAAAATGGTCGATTCCAAAAGCACAAAATGGGAGTAACATGTAGAATCTATGGTAAATTAAAAAAATAATTATGCTCCTCACAATGTAATTGAAAATTTAGAAAAGTTGGTGTTAGATGATATGGGATACATTGGTTATTCCACATTATTATATTGGTTTATCACTTCTTAAATGGATGTTGTATGATATGCGATCAATAAATTATCTTGTCATTTTACATTATTTGTATGATTTTATGTAGGTATGCATGTAGAACATAAGCGCACTATATGGAGTGCGTGTATGCCATAAGAGTATGTAATGTTGTGATCCTAAGTACCATGATGAGGAAATTCCATGGTGGTTGTTGTGATGTTATAATCTTGAGCATTAGGTTGGGGTAGTCCCTTGGTCAATGTTGTGATGATGTGATCTAACACACTAAGTTGAGGCAATGTCCTAGTGTTTGTTGAGTTGTGAAATTGGAGATGGTTTAGGGTTTGGCATGTCTATCACACTAGTTGTTGAGAGGTATTCGACAATGAGAACATAATTATACTAGTCGTTGATGGGTATTTGGTAGTGTATTATTTCAGGTTATGTTATTATATGATTTGGAGTTGTGATGCTTATCACAATGGTCAACGAGGGGTATCTAACAATAGAGACATTATTATATTAGCTATTGAGGGGTATTGAATAATGCATTATTTTTGGTTCCATTGTTGTATGTTGTGGAGTTAAGATGTGTGCCACAATAGTAATTGTGGGGTATTCGATAATGGGGATGTTATTACACTAGCTATTGAGGGGTATTAGGTAGTGTATTAATTTTGGTTATTTATTATATGTTGGTTAATTAATGATTGACCCATTGGTTGGGTTGTAGCCTTTAGTTTATATAAACTTTAGGACAAAGCTTATCAAAGGGGGGTAGTATGTAGTGTCCTTCCATTTTACCCATTAAATTTTTGTAACAAACCCCCTTTCGAGTGCTTGTTGTGGCTAGTGGTATTGTCTATGAAGGTCCTTAGGTCATCTAGGATTGTTAATATAGCTCGATTAGTAGTGTGAAGACTCATCACCTTCTTACTTAAACTAATTAAGTGTTGCATAAACATGGGTGACTACTCTCCATGTGTGCCCAATGATATATATAATGCAATTAATAGTCTACGTGGCATATGTTTGGTATATTTGATGCATGTGGCACATGTGTTCTCTATGTGGCATAGGTGGCCTAAGTGTAGTCTCTGTGTCATAATGATGTATAAAATATTGTTATGATTGTGCTTTTTATTGATTGGCATGGACTAATGTGTGTATGTGTGCATGTGTGTAGTGTTAAGGAGAATACTTGTGTAGCTAGGAAAAACAATAGAGACCCAGGTGATGTTTCATATTACTATGTAAATTAATGGAGATCTATAGAAATAATGTAGAACTATGTAAAAGTTCCTACCAAGGGCCCAAGGCCAAGGCCCTGCTAACAAAATGTGGATATGTGCTTGACATGACCTAAGATAGCCACTATCACCTCTCTGGACTTGAAACAAGAGCATCTACCAATCAAGCCAACCCATGGGGCTACATATCATATACATTTATGTGTGTTGTGTGGAGCCTATTTACCTTAGATCTTAGTCATCAATACATATTTATAACACTCTACTTGATTTCAATAAGTGTCAGTACCCACTATTAGGATTCCTCCAACTATATTTTTCCTTTATTAATTTGGATTTATGGTGAGCATCTTCTAAAGTGTGGATATCAAGCATACCAAGATCCTTTATGTAATAGCGTGATCAACCCACCAACGTGTAATGCCCTCATTTTTGTTGTAAAAAATATGAGCACTAACTCTCATTTATTATATTTTCTTTATAATATGTAGTGAATTTTACAAGGAAATCTCAACCATAAAATATATAACATACATTGGGCAATTTAATCATGATAAATTTATCACCACCACATTTTGTATGTAACTTTAATAATAACACATAAATTTTAAATACATACTAAAATAAAACATGATACTTATCTAAATGGTAACACAAAATGCTTGTCATGGAGCATTCTCCTCCCATAGAAATCCTAATAAGGCTTCCACCCTGAAGTTGATTCCATGGACTCAAGTGGGTAAGAGATCTATTTCCCTACTTTCCCTCCAAAAACATATTGGTCATTGTCGCCTTGGTAATGCATCTAGGTTAGGTGTCTTTGAGAAGTCTCATGCATGTATCTAACATATGTCATGCACGAAGGCATTAGGTGTCAAATGCATGGGGTATATGTGTTAATTTCATGGGGCATTAGGTGTCCATTCTACGTGTCGAGTTTAATTTGCACATCAAAAGGTATTTTCGTAAGTTGGGATTAATTCGTAGCAGGGAGGGAATGGATAGTTCTTAGTTTACTAAGACAAGGACTAAGGTAAAAGTAATGTCGATCACATATCAAAAGCTTTCTGTTGATTCTTTTCCTTCCTACAAACTCTTGCCATCACTTGTAATGGCATGGAGTGGTGTACTTACAACTAAAAAGGTTGCTATAAATTGCTATATATCAGATACCCAAATACACCAATGATTGTTGAGAAAATTCACATTTCTTAAGGTTTGCCAATAGTTGATGCTTTTTCAATGTCTCTAACACTTGCATAAGATGTGAGATATGCTCTTCCCAAGTAGAGATATAAACCAATATTCCAAGTAAGTACACTGTTAGAAATGAATTTAGAAAGGGATGCAATGTATCATTCATCAAACACATCAATGTAGCTACTGCATTATATAAACCAAAAGGAATTACTTGTCATTCAAATAGACCTTGCCTTGTCTCAAAGGTGGTCCTCTAGGTGTCTTCTTATTTAAATCATACTTGGTGGTATCCTAATTTGAAATCCAACTTGGTGAAGTACTTGACATGTTGCAATTGATCTAGCAAGTCATTGATCATAGGCAAAGACTATCAGTTATTGAGGGTGCCCTTATTCAAAGCTCTGTAGTTAGTACACATTCTCGAAGTCCCGTCCTTCTTGGGCACCATGATGATAAGGGACCCACAAGGTGAGCTGCTTGGCTGGATTATTCCCTGCTCCAATAGCTACTACAATTGTTTCTTCACTTCATCTACTTTCAAGATGGGCTATTTGTACATCCCAATGTTTGGCAATGGGAAGCCAAAGCGAGAATCGTATCTCATGCTTCACTTCCATCTTAGTTGGTAACCCTTTAGGATCATGTAACACTTCTCCATATGCCTTCTAGAGATCCTCCAAATGATGTTTTCTCTCTTTAATACATTTTCATCGATGCCTTTACCTTTACTGATTCATCTCTCAATTGATTCTCTCTTAAGAAGAGTAATAAAAACTTCCTACTAGAACTAATCAATTTCTTCGTTGGGTTATCTCTTACTAGAGAGATCTTGGATTTACATTTGTGTGCATTGACAATGAATAACTTCCCATCCTTGATCAAGTGGTACTGGTTGGCTCTCCTTGTGAAGATTACACCCCTCATGTACATGTAGGGGATTCTAAACACTACAACACACACATAAAGTGGTACTACATCTACCTCCACTTCATCAATATAGTTTGCACTTAAAAGTGGTACTACATCTACCTCCACTTCATCAATATAGTTTGCACTTACAAAAAAATTGATTTCACACTACTTAGTGACCCTGAGCTCTGCATCCTTATTTACCCATCGCAATGGATATGGGTGAGGATGGTCATGATCTTCCAATCTAAGCTTGCTGACCAAATCTTCTGCTATGAGGTTGGCTTGTGAATTAGAATAAAATAGAGCATCCACCTTTGTCTTCTTGACCTAGATTTTAATATGGAAGAGTTTAGTCATCTCCTTCTCTTCGTTGGGACAAAGGCTACTAGGGTTCACCTCCTCTTCCATGGTAGTGGAGACAATCTTTTCATCTACATCTAAACTACCCTCTACTTGGTTTCCCGAGTCCACAACTAGCATGTTCTTCTTCTTAGCATCCTTCTTGTGGTTCTTTGTATTTAGCTCTGGATGTAGCTTCCAACACTTATCTCAAGAGTGCGACCATCAATATTAGAACAGTTACAATGATTGTTTGGATTCTTCTTCGGGTGCATAGTGGTTATTGTCTTTTTATCCTTTCCTTTCCACTTCTTTCTCTCCTTGGAAGTATATTGGTGATGTTTTTGCTTGGAACCACTTGGTTGTCATTTATTCTTACCTATAGTCTTTAGATAATGTGTTTACACATATGCCTTACCCACTATCCTATGTTTAAAGAGCATCACTTACCTCTGTAAATGACTATGTGGACCACCCTGATACTTGAGGAGTACATTCATGGTCTTGGGAGATATACCCAACATAATGGCCATTTTCTTGAACTAAGTGGTGTGCTCTTTCACTCTCTACCACTTCTTTTGTGGAAGTAACACCAATGGATCCACTAGTCATCTTCATGCCCAATAGGATAGAACTAGGACTTAACGAGGGTTTTAAACACCTCCCACCTATTTACTAGGGGATCACCCTCCAACCTAAGCATCATTGTGTGAATTTCTCACTAAATTTCGGCATGGCCCTCTAATTTCAGTCAAGCAAATGAAATATTTTGCTCTTATCCTATGTTTTTAACACTAGAATAAACTTCTAACTATTGTAACCATTGATTCAATTTAACGACATCAATCTCACCTTGGTAGGGTTTGATGTCCACTTTCACTTCCACTTTAAACAAAGATTGATTCCACCTTAGTGCTACCTTAGTGTACTTATCTTATCTACCTTAATGCCATGCTACCTTAGTGTACTTGTCTTATCTACCTTAATGCCAAGCTATCTTAGTGTACTTGTCTTCACTATGACAAACACACATTCCAAATCAACACCAAACAAAAATGAACAAATCAACTAATAATTACATAAAGAACCCAACAATCAATGTGAATCTTCCTCCTCTCTTTGCATCTGCCTCTTCTCGAATTTGTAGAATTATATAATTTAGAGATGTGAATAGGTAATACAATAAGTGATTTGTATTCCCTTAGTAGTTTATTTATACCCTGCATTCACACTATAAGTAGGTTGATTAGAGGACTCATGTTGTTGGGAAACTTCATGTTGTTCATATTGTGTTGCATAATTATGTTTAATTAATGATAATTTGTATTTGAATTTGTTACCTAACTTTATCTTATTAATTTAGTGCACATTAAGTTGGTAATTACATATTCCAAATTGAGTTTGACATAGCTTGTGTTGTGGTTGCATTAATTCTATTAGTTCACTCCCTTGTATCAAATTGATGTTAGAGCATTGTTCTACACATAGTTATTGGCATTTGTACACAAATTATGGTAACAACTCGTTCTCATACACATAAGGAAATAAAGAACAATTTGTAACGTCATCGTTAGACTACTTGGAGAAGGATCCATGGGTAAAAACATGAATCTCAATTAGTAACCCAAATTCATGTTGATACCCTTATCAATATCACTTGCAATGCCAAGAACATGGACGAACAAATTACTAGTATTGCTTAGTGGTCGTAGAGACTAATAGCGTTCATCGTAGCATTGTAAGCAAGTATCTATTAGACATCCTCTAGACGAAATCCAAACCTGAAATTGTGTGTAGAGGAGGAAGTTTGTCATCGAATCTAGGTTCCATTTTCAAAGTGGAAACTAGGATGAACTTTTTGCACCATGATAATTAGATGAACACCCTATTAATCAATGTTTGGTTGAGGCAACTAGATTCCTTTTACGATGTGTATCATTTCATAAATGAAGACAAAGTTACCTTCACAAAGAAGCTTTGTTATAGTGGAAGAATTTGTGTGACTTGCACAAGCAAACACTCAACAAACCACTTTCATTAACATGGATGAGTGAAAGATTGTTATCAAGGGAAAATTCTATTCCATCCACTGTTGGAATGAGCAACCATAGTAGTAGCAATGCATGTGGCAAAAAAATCAATCAAATGGTAGAGCCCTACATTTGAAAAATCAACAACTATACCATTCAACTCAAAGTGATAGGCACAAAAACAAAGTTGATGACCAAATTCATTATGCAGTGTCCCTCCTTTTTTCATTTAGTTTTTCATAATAAACCTCTTTTTGAGTGATGTCTTAGTTAGTCATATTGTGTGTGAAGATCCTCAACTCATCTAAGATTGTTAATATAGATATAGTGCTAGTGATAATAGTCAACACTCTTTCCCTACACGACGCTCTTCCGATCTATAGATATAGTGCTAGTGATAATAGTCAAGTCTCATCATCTTCTTACTTGTGGTGATTGACTGATGCCTGTATAGGGCCAACTACTCCCCATGCACACACAATAATCTATATGGTGTAATGGATGGTTCACGTGGCCTATGTGTCACATTTGGTGCAAGTGTGGCTTATATGTTGAATGTAGTGAAAGTGTGGTTTGCCTGCCACTTGTGGTCTGTGTGGCATATATGACACAATGGTGATATATGTGGCGTAATGATGTTAAGAAATTTGGTATGATGGTGTATTGTGTTGATTAACATGGACTAATGTGTGTATGTGTGCAATGATACATATATCTCTAATGCAGTTATGGAAAACAATGGACACACGAGCAATATTTCATATTGTTAAGTAGAATATTGGAAATGTATGGAAATAACATAGAACAGTGTAAAAATTACTAGCAAAGACCCTGTTAGCTAATTTTGGATATGTGATCAACACCGACTAAAATTATGCATGAGCTAATGAAATAAAAAGTATTCAAATTTAAATTAATGTAACATGGATCATAATGCCCAAGGGGAACATGAGGAGGTGCCATGGATTGATGCGAGCTAAAGGAATGGGGGTTGATGAGGGGAAGGTACGTCTTATCTTGGTAAATTTAGCAATATACATCCCCCATCCTTGGGAATTAATTCTAACTTATCTAATGACCTATTGACATGAAAATAACCTTGACATGTAGAATGGACATTAAATTCCCATGCATTTGACATCTATACCCTATACATTTGACACATGATGCCCTCTTGCATTCACACTTATTGTCTACATGCGCGAATCTTTCCAAGGGTACCTAGCTTGCAACTTGACTTCTTTTATTTTAACACATTACTTCTTTATTCAAAAGGCCTTCCTTGAGTGACACCTAACCATTACATGGCACATGAAAGAGTGAAAGTTATAATTGGGAGTTTGAAATTAGAGAATGGGTTATCTTTTATGGCCATGGATTTACCGATTGATTCATGGGGGGAGTTGCATTATGCTTCATGAGAGAAATGTCATGACGTTGGAGGAGAAAAATTGTTATGTTTGTGGATGGAAAGATAGTAATGGAGAGCTCTCGGTTGTATGATTCCACAGTGTTAGCACATAGGTGGAATTTTTGTTGGGTTTCCTATGGATGGGAGGAAAATCATTCCCATACAATCATTTAATGTGAGCATTCAAATAAGTACCATGTTTCTTTTTCATTATGCATTTCAATTTTTTTTATAATGTATGTGAAGATAGGCACAATTTTTTATGGGTAAGTTTATGATGATTAAATTCAACAATATGTGCTAAGTTTAATGAAAAATACAAATAAAATACAAATAAAAAGATAGTGCTCTTATTTCTAGTATAGAAAACGATGACACTACATCTGCTATTGGAGTATCTTCCTTGTGAGCTTGATTCCCTGAATATTAAGCTGGTCGTATCCCATTTCTCACCATATCATGTGAAGGTGAAGCATGCATTGCTGAATTTTCACCAAAAGGATGTCTAAAACCTTGAAAAAATAGATAATCGATCTATGATAGAAGCATCATGCTTTATAGCTGTAAGTGGTTTAGCTTTATTAATATCCTCATGTAAGTCCTTTCTTATGAAAGGATCTACGCTTTCTAAAAGCACATTGTTGTATGCACTAGAAGCAAGCCTATCAATAGAACAATCTCGGATGGAGAGCCCTTTTCTCCCCCTTTTTTGGTATATATGGAGAGTTGAGTTGTTTCTACCCGCTCACCATCTCCAACGCCATACATCTATCCAAGAAGTGAGATGCCCACTCCTCAAATAGTACCCTTGTTAACATGTTTCACATCAATTTTACCATCGCTATCCAAAATGTTAGGATGACCAACTATAAACCTTAAAAATATAAGAAGATATGGATCACACATTAGGAACCCAAAAACAAAATTACCTCCCTAAGTTACACTCAAAACAACTTATAATTGTCCTCCATGTTCGGTAATAAACTTTATAGTTCTAGCAATTAATTTATGTCAATGTTAGAGGAGAAGATCACGAGCAAACAAAAGTTCTTACTATTTTAGAATACTATAATAATAAACCAATCACAACCATGATTAGCACAACAAAAGATGCTACCTAACATCCCGCCTCTATTGAATTTAAAAATAAAAAAATAAAGCACAAACCATCTCGTCCTGCATGGCCTCTCCATTTTTTTGATCTCTAAGCTCAATGTCTTGTATATGTAGGATGTAAGAAACATAGCTATTAGTAGTCATACACCAATTAAGGTTATCGGTAGTAGCCTTGCTTTTGAGTTGGCACACTACAAGTGTTGCATTTTACCTCATGATAAATGTTATAGTCCCATGTTTATGATTCGTCTTCCAACGTTAATGGATAATCCAATGTTGAACATCTTAGATATGTAGGATGTAAGTACCATAGCTATTAGTTGTCATGCAATCAAGGTTATCCATACCAATCTTGCTTATGAGTTGGCATACTACAAGTGTTGTATTTTACCTCATGATAGATGTTATAGTTCCATCTCGATGATTTGTCTCCCAACATTGATCATTACATTCTTCTAATTCAATATTGTATTGTAACGAGTATTGAAATTTGATGGTCAAAATGCTTGTTATTATACTTTTTTTGTCATCAAATATGGATAAAAAATTTACTTGCCCATCTACAAATACAACTAATGTGTTCAATACAATTAAATATGTGGTTAAAAATGTCAAAATGTTAGGTAGAGGTACATTGCAAATTCCAACACCGATTGTTCCTATCATAAGTGAATTGCCATCAATTCATTAAATAATTTGTATATCACTTACAAGATTGCTTAGTTGGCATCTCCAACGACACGATGCATGATAAAATTTATTCAAATGCACTAATTCTCAAGCATGATTTAGGCATTGGTATGAGTCAATCTAGGAATGGATCACAATTCTACACATAACTTTAATTTTCTCATGGTTCCATCATGCTCCGAACCTTTTGCAGGGTCTTTGAATCAATCCATGATCTCAAAAAAACATTAAGCCAACAAAATTGATTGAAACCAAAAGAATCCATTTCATCGAATTTTATAAACAATTAGGAGAAAAAGTGCATTTTGAATAATTTTGAATAATGTGTATCAAGAAAGCTCCAAGTGACACAATCAATGTCTTATCACATGATCCATGTTTTATGATAAGTAAAATAGATTGTATGTGTTGTTATATTCTCGAAAAACTATGTGTGATGTTTTATGATAAGTAAAATAGATTTTATGTATTGTTATATTCTCAAAAAACCATGTGTAATGTTTTATGATAAGTAAAATAGATTATATGTGTTATTATATTCTCGAAAAACCATGTGTAAGTTGTGTCAAGTGATATTAAGAGAAACAACATACATATAAAGAAGAAACAAAGAACCCAAACTAAGGTGCTATGACATGTATAATGTGATGAATATGTAGTACTTATTACCTTTATCACTAGTTATGATATTTCTTAGAAATAAATTAGAATCATATTGATAAAAAAGGGACATGATCTCATTGCCTATGTCAAAAAAAAAATCAATATGATGAATATGTAGCACTTATTACCTTTGTCACTAGTTATGATATTTTTTAGAAATAAATTAGAATCATATTGATAATGAAGGGAGATGATCTCATTGCCTATGTCACAAAAAAATCAACATAGTTGATGTGGAAAGCGGAAAGAAACAATAAATCTATTGATTAGAGAGCAAGTTATGCATATGGTCCCAATGGATGACATTATGCAATCTCCTTGTTATTTTCAATATACAACAACGATGAGGTATATTTTCTCTTTATTTTTTTTGGTTTTGTTATTTGTTTATTTTCAATATAAAACAAAACAACGATGAGGTATATTTTTTATTTAATTTTTTTGGTTTTATATTATGCAATTTCCTTGTTATTTGTTTATTTTCAATATACAACAATGATGAGGTATTTTTTCTCTTTAATTTTTTTGGTTTTGATTTGTAATTATACAACAACGATGATGTATATTTTTTATTTAATTTTTTTGGTTTTATATTATGCAATCTCCTTGTTATTTGTTTATTTTCAATATACAACAATGCTGAGGTATATTTTTTGGTTTTAATTTGTAATTTTATATGAGTTAGTTTATTTATTTATTTTTAATATAAATGGATAAATTTTGTATTAATAAAAATTGCAGTATCATTAATTAGCATTACAATACACAAATATTTATCCAACAAAAAATGATTTTAATAATGAGCAAAGCATTAATAATTTTGTTTACAAAATTAAAAATGCCCTTTATTAAAGAGTATCATAAACTTTTGCTAGTATATATTTTATTAAAAAAAAAAATCCAAGATCAACTCTATTTTGCAAAACATTATATAAATTGAGATTTAGTTGAACACATTATTACTATGGCCGTCAACCTACCCAACATTAAAATGTTTTGATTCTTGCACTTCATATCCACATTTTCACACAATTGATGAATTGTTTCTTCTTCTTTCATCTCCTCCAATGATGATCCTACAGATAATCTAATGTTTGAAACCATAGATTGTGAGGACCTATTAAGAAGATAAATTAGTTGTTTAAGCAATTTGCACTCAGTTTTCAAAACCTATATTTGTTTGATTTGTTGGAAAACCATCTCCATTAGAAAAGCTTGCTCCTTATTGAGGGTTATCTCATTCTTATATAATTTGGAAGTGACAGGGAAAATGGAGGTTCTATTGTCGGAGATAAAATTCTCATGCCTTTTGAGAACCCTTTGTAATTCCATAATTTCTCGACGATTATTGTTCCCTTGGTAGGGTAAGTTACCAAGATTGTTCATATATCCAAAATTACAAATACCCCTACCCACAATCTTATCCAGATAACATAAACAACCATACAACCCTTCCATTGAGACACTTCCTCATTCACGAGAAGCAGAGACCAAAAGGCAGATTGGCTCACCAACTTCAAGCATGGAGAAGCTAAAGGCACTCAAATAGATTGCCAAACATGACAACTAGATATATTGGCTTCCTAAGTACATTGTTCAAACAATGAATACATGCATGCTTACATATGCTTCATCAGGTATTCATCTCCACTACAATTGGTTTGCGTTCGAAACAATAATAAATCCAAATACCTTTAGGTAGTATGCTTATGATAATTGCCTCGTCATGATGCTGGCAAGCTGTTAAGCCCAATCAAATCATTCAATTCACATACAAAAACTCATTTATGTAGCCCTTGTCGTTTAAATCTACCATATTATGTCAATGTATACCTACTTTAGAGGTATAGTTTATTTACCTAGATTGAATGATACAGATGAAATAATAAACGCTTGTAGGACATCTAAGCTTCCATATGATCAAGTTACCTATCTATCTACTAGAGCACATGTCCCTAAGTCTGTCTCCTCAATAAAGGAAAGACACACAAATCCCCAAGACATGAAGACAAAGCAACAATATTCAAAAGTGGAGGGGATACATAACTTATTTATGCTAAGATATTGAGGAAATCAAGGATGAAGAGGTCTAGTATATGGTTGGAAGCATCCAACCTGACTCTAGTAAACATAAGTTTGGGTTAGGGAACATCAGACATCTTCGACGATTTCTAAAACTCTTCGAGCGCCGGTGTTACCATTTATTTGGAGGTTACTAGTACTCATTCCAATGAAATTTTGTGTCAAAATCAAATCCTCAGAGTCGATCTCGATCACTTGCAATAGGTGATTCTATGCCAAGTTATGAAAGTTTAATTGGCGGTCACCTTGGACCATTTTCTTTAGATAAAATCCCACTAACTCCTCTTCTATGAGATACAATCTCAAGCATGGGAGGTTCATTACCTCTCTTTGCATTGCCCCATTTGTGTATATTTCTTCTAGCATAACCATCTAATGTATTTTGAAGAATCACTTATACAAATTGCATATATATATATATATATATATATATATATATATATATATATATATATATATATATATATATATATATATATATAATTTTCATTAATCTTGTTGTTGTAGGGATTAACCAGCTGGAAAGTTCTCTCAACCAAGTGTGGCATGAAATTGACAAGCTATGTGGAATACAGATATGTCGCTCACCATGTTGAACATTAAATATGTCAAGGTAGAAGGATGTTTGGAATACTTGCATGCCTCTCGCCATGGTGAACATTGAAGATGTGGAAGTAATAGAGTATCAAGTTAAAAAGCATATCAAGATGGCAAAGTACATTTAATAGGTTTCTCGAATAGCATATTAAATGCATTTGAATTTGAAATACAATAACAAACCTTATGATAAGATAATAAGAAAATATAAAAAACAAAAAACTTTGGTTAAATTGTTGAGGAAGAGGATGCTTAACATGTTTACATTTCCATTACATTATTCTTGTCAAGGTAGGAAATAACAAAACCGTATCCATAATTCTACTCTGCATAATAAACTTTGTTGTGAGTTGTTTTATTTAAGTGGAAAGGTGCATGTAAGTTTGTAACCATGGAAAGTAAAAATAAGACACTTTTCCAAGTCACTCCTTTGCATAATTCTACTCCTTTTCCAAGTCACTCACATGACAAGTTTTGTCCCCTTTTCTTTTGGTTAAGTTTTATTTTAAAGTACATATACATGAATCTCTTGAAATGACAAAGTTTTTTCCTCTTTGTATTTTAAAAGTACATACAAATGAATCTCTATCAAAGTGGTAAGTTTTATAATAATATAGCTCACTCCTATTCGCATTGTTAAATGAAAAAGGGGATAATAAAATATTTTTGATTGCGCAATAAACATGGATGCTTCTTTGCCAAAAGTGACAATATTCTACTTTTCCGAATATATTCCATGCAGTGTAAAGTTAATGCGTTGTGTTTGAAAATGGGTGATTAAAGGCTTCAAAGTTTGTTAGAAGTCCAGCTAAACTTGTAATAGGAAATGCAAAATAATCAAACCCATTACCAAATTCCCTTTCACAAAATTGCTTGTTAGCCCTTATCTTTTGATTTTAAAAACATGGTTATCTGCACTCAAATTGTTTGCAATTGATCAAAATGGTCTATTTTAACAACACAAAATAGGAGTAACATGTAGAATCACATGCGTTGTTACTACGGTAAATTAAAAAAAATAGTTATGTTATTAACAATGTGATTGGAAATTCAGAAAAGTTGGTGTTAGATGAGATGAGATACCTTGGTTACTTCACATTATTATCTTGGTTATTTCACATTATTATCTTGCTGCAACACGTGCTATAACACATTGCTGCAATACCCGCGTGACATATTTAAAGGCTACGAATTATACATTTTTAACTCCACGTGTATTGTAAGAGGGGTCATGACAAGTGCTAGGCTGAACAAGTGTGGGAAAATGAATTGTTTAAGTCACCACAACTGTTTAAATCTCGTTAACTTATCATTTGGATCATTTTTTTTAGGAAGGTGGACTGTGTAACTTCCCAAGAGGAAAAACAAGAAATGGTTGGAAGTTGAACAGACTGAACATTTGAGCTGCCCAGAAATGAAAAGATAAATGGGGAAAGAAAACAATCCAAGGGGGTTTAGTTGAGGGAAAATAAGAGTTTTTAGCAAAATTTGACTTCATTTTCACATAAGAAGAACCAGAAAAGAGAAAAGACAACAAAAGGGCGAGAACAGAGGGAAGAATTGTTCTAGATTCGTCTGAGATGTAATAAGTATGTAAACAAATTTCTGTTATGATTAATAAAGATATTTCTATTCCCATCCATAAGTTTTGTCTCTTATTTTCTTTTCATGTAGTAGTAAATTCTTCATGGCATCCTTTAATTGTTAATTTTTGTTATATATTAGTACACTATTAGTTATGCACTCTGTGGGAAGACGTATGGTTTTTGTAGGAATTGATTGCAGAAGCTAGGGTGACTGTGTCAGCATGGAGAGCACTCTAATCAAGGTGTTGCTCAACTTGATTTTATACACAGTAAATATTGCGAGTAAAGCAACTATACTTTGGGAAGAATTCACCTTGATGATCCTTATGCTCAAAATACTAATTATTACAAGAAAATGAAAGCAAAATAAGGAAGGAGTGCACCCCACTTGTAGGTACATTGGGCTGATTCTTTTTGACAGGTTTTAGGAGCTCTTCACCACCATCTTCCATCATTCCAGACTTGACAACACTTCCATTACTGCTTGTTGGAGATTGAAAGGTGAGCCCTTGGTGTATTGCATCTTCATTAATATATCATATAGATTTGACTATGCACTTTTCTAGCTCTTTGCATTTCATAGTTGTTTCCTGAGAGCAATCATGTGAGAGGGCTTGTGTTGTTACTTTTATGCACTAGTTTTGAATATTTTTCACTCAAGGCACATATTCTCTTTCTCATGCATTTATTTTGAATTTCTCTTTCACTCAAAGTGCATATTCTCTCTCACTCGTTTCCCTTTTACTATTGAAATTCAAATTAAAGAAACTAATCCCACTTTATGCAATTTTATTTATAAATTTTACCCTGCTCTAAGGGGATTTCTTGGTGCTTGAGGGAAGCTTAGTGTGTTAAATTATCCAAAGTTTATATGCCAATTTACATGCAAAAATAACAGTACAAACATCCTAGGGACACCCCCAGTGGTTAGAAAAGCACCAACCTGAACAAAGAAGCATCTCGCAGTGAGAGGGTTAGATTTCCTATAGTTACCTCGCTAACTTGTTCATCTTCTTATTACATATTTGCATGATAAAAAGTATTCATAGGTTATATACTACTAATATTTGTGATTAAGCCCTAGGTAAAAGAGCCTTGGGAAACCCATGGCTAGCTATGGACAATCACTCCCAGCCTAGGTAAATACTATTTACAATTTACATGAGGAAGAAAGTCACTCCCATGAAGTAGTCACTTGCAACCCCTAGATGTGTCAAAACACCCCTAGTTGTTCTCTTAGAATGTTGTGAGTTGTTCTCTGTAGATGAAGTTGCCCAACTATATTGCCTATATAGGTTGAATTCATGGGGTTGTCGATGCAATTTTGGACTTTCCTAGAACTCATATTTTCACCAATTAAAAAAATTATTTTCCTTGAGCTTGTTAGATTCTTCAACCTGCAGGCCTAGAAAAAGATTTCCCTCATAGTCAACTTGTCTAAATATTTGCGGTTTTAAAGGGTTAGAAAAAATTACTGATTTTGGTCGGCATTATTGGTCTAGGTGGGGTCTCCTCTGTTGCTCGAGCTAGAGCCTCCTCTATCGCTCCTTTGTCGCACTGTGGGGTAGGGCTATCACTCTCTGTCAGTGCTCTGTGGTCAGGGCCAGGGTTGTCGCTCTCTGTCGGCCCTCTGTTGGTGGGGCCAGGGCTGTCGTTCTCTGTCGGTCCTCTCTTGTCTCTTTCAGTTGAGGTCAGGGTCAAAATTTGTTGTTTACCATTGTCGAGAGCTTGAATGCGGTGAGGCGAGGGTTTTTGTTTGGCTTACATTTTTTACATATGTATTATATAAATTATTATATAATATCTTATATAAATATATAAATATATATAATATATTATATATAAAACATTTAATAAACTATTATATATTATATAATTAATATACATGATAATAATTACAACCCATATCCCCTAAAACACTTCCCCTCTACTAGAAATAACATCTGTAATCCCTGACACTTGATCACGATAGTCCATATCTAATATAAAACATAACCATAATACTATAACCATTATAAACATTAAACTTTAAAACCTCTAATGCCTAACTCTTATAAACCTTGTGAACCCTTAACCCTATAATCCCTATTGTTAGAAATACCTAAACATTACAACCCTTATCCCTTATCGACCTTATATTATAACACCAAAAACCTATCCTAATGACTCTAAACCTTATAACCCAATTAAATTCTTATAACTCCAAACCTCTATACCCCTGATCCCAAACCGAATGTTGATGACAATGATGAGGAGTAGGACGTCGACAATGTCGATTAACGATGGTGAAGACGATGATGATGACAATGATGACGATGTGATGATGATTATGACAATGGCAATGAGGATGATGATGACAAAACAATGACGACGACGACGACGACGACGACGACGACGATGATGGATGAAAACAACAAGGACGATGTTGATTATGCTGATGATAATGATGACTGCGACAATGACGATGATGGTGACAACGACAATGTTAATTATGGTGATGACAATGACGATGACGACAATGATGAGAATGATGATGACGATGAAAATGGCAACGATGGCGACTGCGATGACAATGATGACACTAACGATAATGATGATGATGAGTAGGACACCGACAATGCTGATTACTAGTGGTGACGACGACAATGATGACAATGATCACGACGATGACTATGATGACGATATGATGATGACCATAACAATGACAATGACGATGATGATTATAGTGATGATGATGATGACAATGACGATGACGATGATGATAGCGATGACGACTGCGACAATGACGAATATGAAGACAATGATGAAGAAAATGACAATGGCAATGACGATGATGACGATGATGACAATGACGATGACCATGATGATGACAATGATCAAAATAATGATGACAGTGATGATTATGGTGATGACAATGATGACAAAGATGACGATGACAACACCACGATGATGATCATGATAGTGATGACGATGACGATGATGACGAGGAGGATGATGAAAATGATCCGGGTGGATATTGGTGGCCACCTACCTATTCCACTGGCTCAAAGAACAATTTCCCATTTTGGCAATTTTTTACAGTTTTTTCGGGTCCCAAACTTTCAGGGGTGTTTTGAGGCCCTAAATGATGTTTTTTGGCTCGACAACGCCAAGCATTTATGCAACAAAAAATTCCAGGCTAAAAGAAATGTGTACTCTGCGGTTAGACCTTTCCAATGATGTATCGAGCACTCTAATATGAGATCGTATGCAAAAGTTACACCCTCAGGAAGTTGACATATCAACTAACCCCATCGGGGCCCACAAACCTTTTGGTGTTTCATCTCCCGGGGTTAGGG
>CBVK0103924201.1:0-20191 GCA_900067695.1 Picea abies | reverse complement strand
CAAATGTTAGCGATATTTCTTGTAAGGGGGTTAGAATGCAAAAGAATGGGTTAAAACCCACTTGTCCTAAGTTTGGGGTGTTAATGCACCCATGATTAAATGAAAACCAAGTTTGGACGGCAGGGATCACAATGCTTGGATCAATGGCACAGATGGGATTCTGGACCCCCCCCCACCTTTCTACCTTTAAGTGGAGGGGGGGGGGTCCGGAATCCGGGCNNCCCCGCCTTTCTATCTTTAAGCGGAGGGGGGGGGGTACGGAATCGAAGGTGCATCTCTCCGATGGCTGCAGTGCAAGCACCCAGATCAATGACGCACAGGCCATCTGGGCACCCTCTGTCATCCGGCGATTAACTAATGTGGGCCTCCTTCCTGTCATGTCATCTTGTGGACCATCCTCCCTCTTGCCATCTGTTCTCTTCCTGGCCGTGTGATGAGGCTCGTGCCCTTTTACCCTTCCCTCATTTTCCGACACCTGTCACTCTCCCCTTCTCTAGTTCACATGGTCCCTTTCCAATTTCACCATCCATCTACTGCCGACCATGTGTCCTGCCTCATTCCACATCTACCTCCCACTGCAAGTGCACCCATTATGTCTTGTATCCTTATCCTTCCACGTATCGTCTTCCACCACATGTCTCCCCCTCGCCACTTCTCTTACACCTCATCGCTTCTTTCCTTCCCTACGTAGTTTTGGTCCCATCACTCCATTGTTGTGTCCCACCTTCCGCGCTGGCTTCCATGCCTATTCTTCAAGCCATTCAATTATTCCAGGTGGAAGCATGGGAGTCCCTTCGCGTTGCATAAGTGCCGAGTTGGCTGGGTCATCCTCAATCCTGATGAAGCAGTTATTGAAGCGGTTGGTGGTGGTTAGACATCACCTCCACCATAATGGGAAGGCCCGACAATGAATTAAAGGCATGTCGATTTTCCGTTGGAACTGTCAGGAGTTGGATTACGTCTGACATAAGTTGCACGATCTTTCATATGTTGACTGCCAGAAGCCATACAGATGCAAAGCTTTCAATGTAGTATCTTAGTTCCACTGCTATTTTTGTTTTGAGTATATGAAGACATTTTCACCATTTTTGTATCCATCGATGGTAGAGCGAAGCTCCCGACTGTAAAGTTTTAACAACCATTCTGGTTTCCTGGTTATGCAAGCTCCCGACTGTAAAGTTTTAACAACCATTCTGGTTTCCTGGTTATGCCTCTGTGTTTGAGATTTCTTGTTTTATGAAAAACAGTCCTCCTTTTTCCATCCATGTTTTCGGCTCATGCCAGAGAGTTTATGGTCGAATGATTCACATGGATTATTGCAGTTATGTTATGATAAAGGATTTGGTGTGACATTATTGTATTCTCTGGTCTCCTGTGTTTGAATGTAAAAGGATCTTGCGTTCAGATGCTTTCTTCTCCAGTCTATTATAGACCTGATGTTTATGACAGACATTCGCACTCTTCTCATGCAAGTCTTCCCCCTACTCACTCTTTATTTCAACTCATTGTTTGAATTTTATCAAGACCTCACTCGTTCATGCATACCCGGCCTAGTTTCAGAGTTGAAATGATGTTGTCTTGAGTTTACCTCCATTTGATCATCCCTTTAAACAAATTGTGACATAAAACTGATGGGTGTCGAGCTCTGCTCCTACAAGAAATCCAGGAGTGACTTCTAACACCAACACTACCCCATTTGGGTTTTTCTAGCTCTTCTTTTGGTTTATTTAACTTGCAGGTGCATTAACCGGCCCATGCTGACCTGCTAAACATCCAATTCCAAGTTGAATTGGGAGAATTCCATCTGGAATTTTAATTCACGGCCGTGTGTCACTCGTGTGCAGGTTTTTAGGCCCACAGATGCACATTGTGTGCACATGCACATAAGTCATAGTTTTTTTCTACTCAACTGTGCCCAAGATTTCATTTCGATCTATGCACAAGTGCTCAGTGCGCCTCTGTCTCCACTGAGACCCGTGCACCTATGCAAAAATTACACATTGTAAGGTTTTTTTTGATTTGGGGAAGGCCCTTAGCCTCCTCAAAAGTGATTTCATGCATGTTTTAAGCTACACCACACTTAGTCCCCTCTTCATATAAAGGGATTAGTCAAAACACATAGGCACTTAGGGGGTTAAAATCATTATTTCCTCTTTTTTCTTTCATTTTCGCCACATGGATGGCTTGTTTTGACTAAAAATATAAGTTGGAAATCATTTGTAATCACATCTAACTTGCATTGGGACTACAAGTTGGATAACAATCACTTAGTATGCTCTTCTCTTGCACCTCCAAGCAACCTTGAGAATCAGAAAAAGATTGTGGGACAATTTCATCTCCCTTAAGAAAATTAAAACCTTTAGGAGAGGATAACAACCCTTCTTGGGACTCCTCTTAGTTTATTTTTTCAAACACATCTTAATATTGTAACGGGCCCATACATGCCCACATGCTACAAAGATAGGATAGTGTTGAAATTGACTTTCTTAGATTAAATCACTAGGGAAGTTTAAAAGGTTTTGTAATAGGCCCATAGATGCCCACATGATCACAATCTAGGATAGTTTCAAATATTTTATTAGATTAAATCAAAATAGGGAGTTAAAGGAATAGTAATGGACCCACATGTCCATATGCTATCTTCCTAGGAACTTTTGAATTATGCAAGGTTGTACCAAAGGCATTTAGTTAATTAGGTAACCAACACTTGTAAGGACCAAGAGAAGTCCACATGCAACAATGTGACACCTAATTCATTAAAACATTGGCACACTTTCACTCATTCACACACAAAAGTCATGTATCACTCACATAGTTTCTTCTTGAAACGTGGAGGTCAAAGTAAGTTTCCTCCAAAGGGATTCCAAAACACCCCACCCTTTTCTTGACGAAACTATCCAATCCCATCTAATTTCAACGAGGTTGGTTTACACCCCCAATCTCTCAAACAACTACATCTAAAATTTTTCTAAAAATTCACTAAGTTTTCCTCCACAGAAGGTGCCAAAAGAAATTTTTTAGTCTAGGTAGGATTTCGGGGATAGGCATCCAAATAACTCCCCGTTATCTGGTTCTCACATTGTCAAAACCATAGAAGTTGTCAAATAGGGAACTGAAAATCCTCCAAGTCCAGTGTTCCTAACACCATAAGGCAAGGAGATACCCGTGAAGGGTTGAAGGATGAGGTCTAGTTTTTCTGTGCATCCCCCCTTGAAGCACACACCTCTTGGACGAGATCTAGCCTGTGACCCATTTCTTAGGCCGAAAATCTAAATGTCGCACTTTGACCGAGGTACCTAGTGACCAAATTTTAGGACATCTACCCAGGTGGAAATTGTGGGCTGCAATTGCACCTTGATAGGATTTCGTGTGGCTATTGGGAAATATCGCCAACTCTTTTAGGATATTCCCCCTTTACCCCTCATTATAAATGATTATTTCATCCTTCACTAGTTTCTCTTCCAGTGACTTCATACCCCACTGTTGAGTACTATTGGAAGGTCCAGTGCTATTTGAGAGGAAGGACGTTACATCTTTTAGGACATGAGCATTTGTTTTCTTTGATTCCCCATGTGAACGAAGCCCACTTATCCACATATATGCTTCTTTTTCAAAACACTTTATGTATGATGCACTTTTGATTGCATTTTGATCTAGATATATATATTGTGTAAAGTTCAAAATTTGCAACAAAGGCTCTTGCTTATTTATTTCTCTCACCACCATTTGAACACATTCACTCAGCTAGTTGGACATCATAGGGGACCCATAGAATCCCCATCGTTCCAGATGCTTGCTAAATCTCCCTCCTATCTTAGGGGGAGTGTCTGGTCTTACCCACTCATCAGCACCACCTTCCTTCACTCCAGTGAGTGCTACTGTCTTAGGATCAGCCTTGCTTGGTTCCACATTACTTGGGTCCACTTCCCAAGTCCCTTTGTCCACTCGATCTCCTTTATACAGAAGTAGGGGGCCAACTTCCTCTCAAGGGGTAAGTACCAACCCACCTAGTCCCCCTCAAGGGTCAGGTTCACAACACACTCACACCATGGTTGGATCTAATCCTCCCTGCCCACTGTAGATGCCATATTTGGCCTCTCTTAACATACCTGATCTAAGAAAAATCACCAATGATCCTATATTGCATGACCCCACATGACCTGCAATGCCCACCAAACTACCTTCAGACATCCCCAAGTTTGAAGGAAAGGCAGGGGATGACCTTGCCAATCATGTCATGACTTTCCACCTATGGTGCTCTTCCAACAACATTATGGATGATTCCATCAGACTTAGATTACTTCAACGCACACTCACTGGCCCATCAGCCAAATGGTATGTAGATGAAAAATCGAGGTCCCATGTGACTTTCGAGTCCTTTTCCAAAGCATTTTTGACCTTCTTCCAATTACCAATCTACCATGAAAATGGTCTAGAACTACTCTCTAATTTCAAACAAACCTCAGCCACACATATTGTTGATCACATTCATGAGTGGTGTAGATGACATAGTTCATGCAAAGTTGAAACCACCAAACAACAATGTCTTGACTGGTTTCTCAGATCACTTGTCTCTCTCCTCGGTAAAGATGTAGCTTCCACCTTCCCTCAATCCAAAGAAGAAGCCATCAACAAGGCTCAAAAATATGACCTCATCTATTCACAATCAAGGTACTTATACATAGTACTTCTTGATCTCCCCAAACCCATGCCATTTGACCAAGACAAACCTAGGATGTCTCACTCAGCAGACGGATTGATTGGTAATACCACTCACCACGGTCCACAACCCCAACAACCACCAATGTATGGCATACCTTAATATCTGTTGGCATATGGGGGCACCCCTTATTACCCCCCACCCCCTTATCAACAACCATACCCTGTTGCTATGCCTCTACCCATCAGTGGGCCACCATCGACACCCCCCATACAACCACCTATTCAAACAAGTTCTGGTACCCCCTCTACCTCAGCTTATAGTACTAGCGAAAGTGCCATGCCTTCCTATGTACCTTATGGATTGTTACCCCAACATAATCTATACTTTCCATTTCCTGGTCCCCCACAACCCATGGCTCCCCCACATCCTCATGTGGGGGTGAATTTTGTTCAACCCTCTCCCGTTTAGCAATATCAAAATTTCGAACAGCTGAATATGGAAAATATGACCCATCCATCGAATAATGCCAAAAACAAAGGAAGGAACAAGAACAATAAAAACCTAGGCCAAGGCGAGAACCAACCCCAACAGAACCAACCTACTGGCGGCAACCAGAACCAAGGGAATCAGAACCCCCAAGGGGGCAATAACAACAGGCATCAAGGGAGAAATAATAATACTATCAAAATCAACTTCCCTTGTTCCCTTTGCGGTGAGTTCAGTCATTATACTCATCATTTCCCCCAAATCGCTGATTTCAAACGGCTGAAAGACTCAGGCAGTCTACCACATCCTCTAGCATAGCTTGCCCCTCAATAGGCCCCACAACAATATGTGCAACAACCCCCACCACCCGTGCTACAGAATCCCATTCCACACCAAGGTGTGATGTACACCCAACAAGACATGTAGCCTACCCCACCTCAGTTGGGCCAGTATCTCAACCCAAACAATCCCACAAATCTCACCATCCTCCTCACTAGTGAGGAAGAAATCCTTCTACAAACATGTAATCGTTAGTACCATGCACCCACTGAGTCTCCTCCCATTCCTCCAAAAACAATCCCTGCACCAACGGGACCCCCGTTGGTGATCCCTCGCCCTAACGCAGAACCACCTCTTTGCATCCCTTGCATGCCATTGTGTAGGAATGTCCACAATCTACAGGTTAGGGCAGCTCATAATTACATTTTGGTTGATGACTTAGCACAATCCTCGGCTTCCATGTTAGTCTTAGAAGTCCTTCAGACTTGTCCCACTCAGTGGAAATCATTACTTTCCACCTTGGGGGAATTCGACCCCGTAGATACTCGACTCATTACATTTGATCTCGACAGTGGAGAACCTCGCCTTCCCACTCTAATCACTTTTCAAATCCCCGTCAAAATTTGGAACATTACAGTTCATCAGTGCATCATCGATGAAGGTGCATCCACATGCATTATGTCCAAATCTATATGGAGGAAACTTGGTTCCCCCAAACTTATACCATCTGCCATTACCTTACGAGATTATGACAGATGACCATTATCTCCTAAAGGACTCTTCCAAAACGTCCCCGTAGAACTCGAGGGCAAGACCATTCTTATTGACATTGAAGTTATCAATGCCCCACTTGATTATAATATCTTGTTCGGTCGTAGCTACATGTACGCTATGAAGGCAGTTGCCTCTTCTGTCTTTCAAACAATGATGTTCCCCCATAATGGGAAGATCATTACCATTGACCAAGTATCCCATTATGAGCCTAACCCATCTGCCAACATCGATAACATTCTCCCTCATCCACACAAGTCATGACGCATACCCACTCATCGAAATGGGTCCCAAAATTTTCAAAGACCCAACATTGTTAGGAACTTACCATGGTGCACCACCACTCCTTCATCCTTCTAATAAAGTATGCGTTGTATCATCCAACAGAACTAGCATAGAGGATACCCTTCCTCCTAGGGAGGCTTATATCATATCTAACATCCCACTAGTCACAGAGCTCCCCCCTCATGAGCCTTCTGTGAATTCGTCAACTCCACCAGTAAAAAATTTCACCTCTCCCCAAGGACATATCCCATTTTGGGAGATAGTTCCCCAAGCCATTACTCAAATTCCCTTCTTCTATCCTCCACCTGGTGTACAATCTTTCCAAGTATCCACAACACTTACTCTCCCTAATATGGTGTTAGCAATTCCAATTTGGTATTTACATCCACCAGAGATGGTCCCTCGACCATCCCTTCCCCCACAAATGAAAGGAATCCCAATGATGATTCCCATACTCACTCCTGCCATACCCTCTACACCCCCACTCACTACTCTCCCTACCACAGTTGAGGGCAGGAGAAAGAAGAAGGAGACCATGGCTCCACTTCCCCCATGCATCCAACCTCCTTGCATGCTATGTGAGAAAGATGGACACCAAACCAACAACTACCCATCTTTACATGACTTACAGAACCTAATTTCGCTCAATTAGACACCATCAATGATCGCCACCGTAGCAAGTACTGCCGCCACCACCCCTCACTCAAGTAGTAAAGGGCTGCGAACCAAATTCAATTGTGCTATGTGTTTAGAATATGGCCATTATACACACCATTTCCCAGCACTACCACGCTTCCGGTAGACATTAGCCGCAGTACGCCAAAGCTTCCATGACAAACCCAACCTAGCTACATCATCCCTACCCAATATCACTGACATCCATTATGTCACCACTTCATTCAATGAATGTATGAGATGCCCTTGCTCTCTATGTGAGTCCTTCGATCATTATACATACCAGTGTCCTATGATTATTGAATACAGGCAATGCCAATTGACCCTAATTCAAACCCCTATAGAATCTATGGTTGACCTTACCACGTCACTAGAGGTTCTTCATATCATTTCTCTTGAATCAGAGGCCCTCCCAACACCTCTGTGGTTCTTGGATGACATATCCGAGGATTCACCCCCAAATCCCCCTAATTATCCTATTCATTTCCCTACAGAAATATTACACCCAACTACCATTGGTACTCCTCAGTACTTTTATATTTGGTTTATGTCGAGTGAACCATCGCAATCTCATTGCATCGTTCCCCCTGCTTGTTCATCACCAGGGGGCAGCCGCATGACAATAGTCACCGATATCACTCTTCACGACCCCTTGTATTCCCACCAATTTCACTGTGATGAGGATATACTAGGAGAGTTAAACACCCCCGACTATCCATGGAATGCGCTACACCACTGAGCACTCTTCTTTTCCCAAGAAGCCTCCCTACCTCCTAACCACCACCCCATCTACGTAGTCGAAACCAAAGATTTTATCCCATCAGGGCACATCGACTGGTTCAACAACCCCATCCCTGCCCCTGATGATTTTGAAGAAGGAAACATGGCCAACATTTCCCCGACCATCAAAATCGATATTTCCATCAAAAATGGTGTCGTTGCAGAAATCACCATTGGAGTCGCTTGCACTCCTCAAGAAATCATAGCTTATAAAGCCCTTTTTTAAGAATATCGAGATATTTTTCTTGGTCATACACAGAAATGCCTAGCCTTGATCCCTCTATCGTCGAACATTGCATCGACACCTGGCCTGACATTACCCCATTTCGTAAAAAATAGCGACCGCTACACCCATCCAAAGTAGTGGCCATCAAAGCCTAGATTGACAAATTATGCGCAACTGGGTTCATCTACCCCATCACCTATACCTCATGGGTTTCCAACCCTGTACCCATTAATAAAAAATAGGGCACTATCCATGTCTGCAGGGACTTTCGTGATCTCAATCACGCATGTCCCAAAGACAACTTTCCAATGCCTTTCATTGATCAAATTATCGACGACTGTGCAGATCACGAGGCTCTATCCTTCATGGATGGATTTTTTGGTTATAATCAAATCCAAATTCACCCAACCGATCAATACAAAACCGCATTCACTACCCCTTGGGGTACTTTTTCATACTGTTTCATGCCTTTTGGCTTAAAGAATGTTGGCGCAACTTTCCAATGGGCTATGACATACATTTTTCACGATCTAGCTCATATCATCCTTGCATACTTGGATAACCTCACCACTCGATCCAAGAAATGCATCCAACAACTTGATGATTTACGGATCATCTTCCAACAGTGTCGTCTGTACAACATCTTCTTGAACCCCCTCAAGTGTGTATTTTGTGTCACTGCAGGGCACCTCCTCGGATTCATCATTTCCCAAATCGGTATCACTGTGGAACCCCTCAAAGTCCAAGCCATCACATAAATTCCACCTCCCCAGAATTTACATCAACTTCAGAGCTTACAAGGAAAAGATAACTTTCTACGGTGATTTGTCCCAAACTACGCCACTCGTGCACATGGTTTCCTTCGCTTACTACACCATGACATCCCATTTTACTGGGATGAACATTCCCAAAAATCATTTGACGATATTAAAATGGCGCTCTCCAATGCCCCTTTAATTAGTGCACTCGACTACAATCGTGACTATATCCTCTACATATCCACATCAGTTGTCTCAGTAGCAGGAGTTCTCATTCAAATTGGTGATGACGATTGTGAGCATGTCATTTATTACGTTAGTGAAAACCTCTCAGGACCAGCTTTGAAGTACAAACACGAAGAGAAACTAGCCCTTGTATTTGTCCTCGTAGTCCAAAAACTGCGTCATTACATTCTACTTCACACGACTAAGGTCATAGTAGATTCTAACCCTATGCAATACTTTCTTAGCCATCAACAAATTAATGGAAAATTTACCCGTTGGATCGTTCTCCTTCAGGAGTACGATATTGAATTCTCAACACCCAAGAGCAAGAAAGCTCTTATCCTCGCCGAACTTGTCACTAACTTCCCCTCTAACACTACCAATGCCCTCGTCAATACCAACTTCCCCAACGAACATCTCTTTTACATCACTTCAGATGATCCTTGGTACGGTGACCTCCTCGTCTACCTCCGAACTCAAAATTTTGGTAACATGAGATGATCGTCATCGTATTCACCACCAGGCCCCCCACTATGTCCTCATCGAATACATCTTATACCGGCGAGGGGTCAACACCATTCTTCATCGATGCCTGACTATTGACGAGGCTGATAGAGTCTTGAACGAATGCCATAGCGACACATGTGGGGGCCATCTTTTGAGAATGTCCACTGCTCAGAAGATCATCCGTGTAGGTTATTTTTGGCCTACATTGTTTCATGATTTCATTCACGCTGTGAAGCGATGTGAGAAATGCCATCTTTACGCCAACAAAGCACGAGCACCACCTGCTCTTCTTCACCCAGTCATTACTGCTATCCCCTTTTGTAAATGGGGCATTGACTTCATGACTTGTAATCCCCCCTCCAACAATGGCCACAAATACATTGTTGTCACAGTCGATTACTTCACAAAATGGGCGGAAGCTATGCCCACCTTCAACAATATCGTTGACACTGCAGTGCTTTTTTTCTTTAACCACGTCATATCCCGCTTTGGAGTACCACTCCAACTAGTTTCCGATCACAGGAATCACTTCGAGAATGAAACTTTCATTGAACTCTCATCTTGGTTAGGATTCTCCCACGAGTTTGCCTCACCATATTACCCTCAATCTAACGGACAGGTTGAAACAGTCAACAAAGTCCTCAAGACCATGTTACAGTGCACGGTTAACAAACATAATACCAATTGGCATCATATGTTATTTTCTGCGTTGTGGGCTTACCGTATGGCTATGAAAATAGCCATTGGTTTCACACCATTTCATCTAGTCCATGGGGTTGAGGCCACTCTTCCCATCGAGTGAAAAATTCCCACCTTATGCACCACAATTAAGCTATTACCCGACACTTCTCCAATGGAGTAGCGCTTGCTGAACTTAGAGTCCCTATATGAATATCATCGATCTTCGTTACAGAACAATGAGGCAGCTAAAAGATGGTCAAAGGCTACCTTTGATCACCATGTCAACCTTCGCTCATTTCACAAAGGCGACCTCGTCCTTACTTATGATATCGCTCATGATACCTTCGATCATGGAAAATTTGATTCACCATGGCATGGCCCATATATTGTCCAACATTGCCTCACCAAAGGCGCATACATCCTGGCCTCTCCCGAAGGCCTCTCTCTCAAAGAACCCATCAATGGGTTATACTTAAAGAAATTTTATGCCTGAAGCATAGCAATTCTACTTTAGGTTATTTATTTTATAGTGTTTTTAATCTTTTTTTTTCATCCCTCACATCTAAACTATCATTTTTACTATTGACAGATGCTTCCTCCACCAGCCTACCACATCGGTTACACCGACGGCGCCAGCCGTTGGACACAAAATCTCACTTCGGTAGCTTGGGCCCTCTATACCCCATCACATGAAATGCTCCATTCACGCGACATATGTTTGGGTTCAGCCACCAACAACCAAGCCAAATACACTGCCATCATTGGCCTCCTCACCGATGCCCAGCATCATCATATTCGTAACCTTAGCGTCTTTCTCGACTCTCAACTAGTCATTCTCCAACTCAACAATGTGTACCTCGTCCGCGATCCTTACCTCTTTGGCAAATACCTGCAGTTTAGACTTTTATCTCAACATTTTGATTTCATTACATTTACACATATTCTAAGATAATTGAATCAAATTACAGATAACTTAGCTAACATTGTGTTAGACTGGCATATATCACATCAAGATACCTCTACACATACATAAACATATAAAAAAACCTGTCACAGCATATATAGATTAGACATCATCAAAACACTAACAAAATGCATGTAAAACATCACATAGATCTCAAAATGTATACTCATGTATATACAACTCGATCCATAGTGCCATCCACATGTTTACATCCAAAAATACAAGTATCTACAGGCCAGTAAAGCACCTCGGTACAAAATGGGCTCACCAGCCTATATACAAAAATACAAAAAATACATAGAGCACCACTCATGGTACCTCTAAAGCACCACCTCCTACCCCTCCCTCAGGCAGTGGTCCCCCACCCACTATTGGTCCCTCTGGACTGGGAGGTAACCATCCGGTCCTAGTAGCACCTGCTACTACTTCTCATCGTACCACGAACTATCAGAATACTAACCTGATTCTCACTGGTCCTCGATCGGCTGCCTCGTTCTCCCGAAATCTCCAAATCTTCTTTGAATACCTCTCGTCCATTCACTCTGGCAGCAAGTATAAATGAGGTGGAAATGTGGGCCCTACAACTATATATAGGTTTTTTCTCCAAACTTCCACTCACCATTCTGGAAGCTCCGGGTTTCCATTCTTCGAGTCGTCTTTAGCCATGGGATCAACATCCCATCCTCTACATCAAGACAGTCCCCAGGGAACTTTCCATCCTGATACCCTAGGATGCCATTTTTTTCATACCCCACCCAAGTACGCATGCTCATATTCAAAATTATCAAATAAATGCTCGTATGTTTGATTCTCTTTAGATATTGTTCACATCGGGTATTTGGTTTTCATGTGTGCAGGTACTTGGTCATCATACATCAACGCAACCCCTTCAAGTATATACTCATCACTAGCATGTAATCATTCCCTCTAAATCTCACTTGCATCTCCAGTCACATCCTCTGACATTTACCTCTAGGATCCCCATCTTCGGCTCTGCAGTACCAACACCTCCATTTGCATCTTCGGTACTGTCACTCGGTAGCACTCCCCCCAACATGATTTGTCCCATTCATAGCACCATTTTTCACATTGAAACTCATGTTGTTTTTCAACCCTTTAGGGATGGGAGTCTCGATAGTCTTACATTATGTTGCGAATCAACCACATACTCCTTCTCCTCATTTTGCTAGCTTTCCCACCGGACTCCCAGATTATCTCTTCAAGAATTCTATTATTGACTGCACCTCTGCAGTATCATTAACCCTCCATTTCATCCACAATTAGTTTTCCCCTCTGCAAATTTCCCTTCATTTCACCTACCTCATACAGAAACCCACCCATGGGGCCCCCACCCTCCACCAATTCTCCAACAAAATTGTGCCCTACCCGGGCCAACCATATTACATTGGGGCACCTGTTTTTGTATTTGTACACTCATCCCAAATTATTCTTTATTTATTGTACCAACGCCTTTGTTTCCATCATTTACATTACCTTTTTGTCGTCACCTTTGGCGACCTTCTTCCCTTTTTGGCAAAATGCAACCCATGTCACCCTTTGGTTGGGGCACTCCTTATCATTTACCCTTGTTGACATCATCCATATACTCCAAGTATCCCACTGGCCACTTACCTCTACCCTCTGAGTTTGTTCACTTTGTCCTGCCTCTGGCATAACTTATCCCACGTCTTGTTGTCCCCCTGACACTCGACTTAGTTGCACGGTTGTGGCCACTTATACTTCACATCTACCTGCAACCAAGGGAAGTCTTCAGTCTTCATACATATTGACTTTGACCATGTATCTCCTCCAGTTCATTATCTCACCTAGTATATTTCATAAAGCCCTTTGCTTCTGGGAGTCCCATCCCCGTTTTTTGTCAACATCAGCATAGTTTTCTAGAAGGGCGACAATATCTTGACTCTCATTACCTTTCCAATGAGAGATCTCGGACGGCACAGGGGGAACTACAATTTCTCCCTGCTGTTGTTGACCCCCGTAACATTCGACTTCAACACTTTCTCATGTTACGGTGGGTCTTCCTTTGTGACTATTGTAGTTATTTCTTATATTTTCCGAAGACCTCTGAACTGGGATGGGCTCTCAATGCCTATAGAATCCGTAATATTTCTTACAGATGTCACTGCCTACCGTTCATAGTATGTTTCTTCGCAAAATTGTCTTCTGCCTTTATCATGACCGCCCCTGAGGATGCTGCAGTGGTCTAAATCAACACATCATTCCCCTTTTGAGTTACATGACACGAGCATGGGGCATGCCCGCCTCATTTGTACACAATTTATTTTTACACACCTTATTGCAGGTCGGGTTCTACAGGTTCCCTTCTCCCTCCAACAAGTAACTCTTGACAATCCCACTATCGCTCTCTCTTACAAAAACACTCTCAGTAGAAGAAACATTGATAGATTTCAGCTATACATATGCTCCTAACCTCATCCATCAGGGGGCATCTGTTATCACTGAAATTCCGTCCGCAAATGGTTACAAGAATTCAACATCGCCAAACAGTTATGAGGTCACCCATGGACCAAAATTATCACAAAAGAATTTCCAAAGGGTAAAAATCTATACAAAGAATGACAAAATTAAAGGGCACTATGAACACACAACGCACATGCGCACATGCACAAAACAGAAATGCAGGAATCGTACACATGCGCCCGATGCACGACTGTTATCACAAAAAGTTGCGCACCTGAGAAACAACGCATTTATGAGAGTGGTCGGCCTCCCACCCACTTCTGGTTCAACTTCCAATTTGATTTGACACTCAAATCTGGACTGGATTCGATTGGGTGGCTGATCAAAGACCTAGAAAAGCCTTAATTAGCCTCTTTACACACTATAAACTAGTTGGACAATACCTCAAAAGAATTCTATAAAAAGGCCAGGGATGCACTTCATTTTTCAAGGAATTCAATAGCAAAGTTATACTACCACTATTCTCTTGAAGAATCCTCTATTCTCATCAAGAGTATACTAGCATCATTACATTGGGAAATCTATCTCACCCCTTGAGTGGATTAGCAAAGAATTCTTTCACTATTTTCATTTTCATTTTCAAATTTGTAAGAAGATCTTATTTGTGAAGGTCCAAGAGCCCTCCCTTGGAGGAAGAAGGGACTCATAGTCCTCTTTGTTCTCAGTGTTTTCTTTCACTAATATCAGCCTTACCATTGGTGACATGGGTCTCATTGTTTCATTTGTGCTTATGTCCCTATGCTCATTAGTTTAGTTGTTATTTTATTTCTTAGTTTAATTCTTAGTTGTTCTTTTATATTTCTTTCTCTAACCCTTTTTCTTACAGCTGTTCTTCTTAGCAAACCCAACTAAGCTTGCAAGAACCTCTATTTTGGTCACTAAGGTGACGAAAGAGGCGCAAAAATCTTTATGCCATTTTATTTGGCATCTTTCTCTCTTATGATGTGGCTTCTCTCTGAACCTCTACAATGACCATTAGTAGCCATTGTCTCCATTATCTTTATCTTGTAAACTTCACTTTGTTCACTTGTGGAATGCACTCAATCCTTTGTAACAATCTCTCTCCATAGAATGCTACCCAATACATCACTAAGCTTCTCCTTAGCCTATTATTCTAGTATTCCTTTGGCTCTTTCTCTCTTAGAACCTCTTATGAGCACCCCTTGCTCCTCTTGGCTCCTGCAGTTTCCACTTTCCTTTGAGAACATGCAATTGTCCTCTGTTGTTCCAACCTTCAGCGAGAATTTCTTCAATGTTCTTTTCCACACTTTTCCTTTCTCTAATATCTCTCACATTCTCTTCCTCATTCAAGAACATCAATGGTTATCTGCTAAAACTCTCCTAGATATTTGTTGCTACCAATCCTTCCCTTGTTTCAACCTGCAACACAAATATCAAACCTGAGTTAATATAAAAACCAGTAAATTTCTACCTTCAAGATATTCACATGCTCTTGACCCATTTTTGATTCATTCTTCTGAATCAATTCATCTGCTTTGTCTTGTCATATTTCATTGAATATAAGCTCATCTATACAATATCTCTACATCAATATATAGAATCATTCATACGAGCAATTTAATTTTCTCTTCTTCACCTCCGAGGATCATTTTAGTCTCGCTCTGATACCACTTGATAGTGACCTACCAAGTATTCCCACAATATGGAAACCTTTCACAAACACAGGGTTGCACTATAAGTCTTCTAAGAGACTATCCAAGGATATCTATATATTAGTCTCAATCTAAAGAGAATAAATTTTTGTTCTGCAATTATGATCAGAATTCGAGCTCTCATGAATTGATCATATTTATGGATCAATTCATCCTTGCACTACCATGCTTAGTCTCTTATCATATCATGACCAAAAACTGATTCTGTGGCTTATTTAATTAAGTTCTTAACTCTACACTTCTTTCATGTTAGCTTTGAGTTCCTCATCATCCTTGTGACCATAACCTGTGACGTGAGATCGGAAGAGCGGTTCAGCAGGAATGCCGAGACCGATCTCGTATNTTCTTAGTTGTTCTTTTATATTTCTTTCTCTAACCCTTTTTCTTACAGCTGTTCTTCTTAGCAAACCCAACTAAGCTTGCAAGAACCTCTATTTTGGTCACTAAGGTGACGAAAGAGGCGCAAAAATCTTTATGCCATTTTATTTGGCATCTTTCTCTCTTATGATGTGGCTTCTCTCTGAACCTCTACAATGACCATTAGTAGCCATTGTCTCCATTATATTTATCTTGTAAACTTCACTTTGTTCACTTGTGGAATGCACTCAATCCTTTGTAACAATCTCTCTCCATAGAATGCTACCCAATACATCACTAAGCTTCTCCTTAGCCTATTATTCTAGTATTCCTTTGGCTCTTTCTCTCTTAGAACCTCTTATGAGCACCCCTTGCTCCTCTTGGCTCCTGCAGTTTCCACTTTCCTTTGAGAACATGCAATTGTCCTCTGTTGTTCCAACCTTCAGCGAGAATTTCTTCAATGTTCTTTTCCACACTTTTCCTTTCTCTAATATCTCTCACATTCTCTTCCTCATTCAAGAACATCAATGGTTATCTGCTAAAACTCTCCTAGATATTTGTTGCTACCAATCCTTCCCTTGTTTCAACCTGCAACACAAATATCAAACCTGAGTTAATATAAAAACCAGTAAATTTCTACCTTCAAGATATTCACATGCTCTTGACCCATTTTTGATTCATTCTTCTGAATCAATTCATCTGCTTTGTCTTGTCATATTTCATTGAATATAAGCTCATCTATACAATATCTCTACATCAATATATAGAATCATTCATACGAGCAATTTAATTTTCTCTTCTTCACCTCCGAGGATCATTTTAGTCTCGCTCTGATACCACTTGATAGTGACCTACCAAGTATTCCCACAATATGGAAACCTTTCACAAACACAGGGTTGCACTATAAGTCTTCTAAGAGACTATCCAAGGATATCTATATATTAGTCTCAATCTAAAGAGAATAAATTTTTGTTCTGCAATTATGATCAGAATTCGAGCTCTCATGAATTGATCATATTTATGGATCAATTCATCCTTGCACTACCATGCTTAGTCTCTTATCATATCATGACCAAAAACTGATTCTGTGGCTTATTTAATTAAGTTCTTAACTCTACACTTCTTTCATGTTAGCTTTGAGTTCCTCATCATCCTTGTGACCATAACCTGTGACTTCAAGCTTATGCCTCTAATGTTAGCTCTTTGGCACTAGTCCCTAATGTGAATTCCTTCTACCACATGACCGAAACCTGTGACTGAGGACTGATAAAAATGGTGTTTAATATTATGACTTATGACCCAAAGCAAATAAATAGCTCTGATCTAATCAAATGGTGAAATGGATGACCCATGTGTTCCAACATGATGGCATGTTAGAAACTTCCTCATTGAATGAGTTAATCCTGAGACGAAACATCATCAAATCAATGGACGATCTATATTAATAGCGCACTACCTCCTAGAAATTAATTTCCATACAACTTTGCTCTGTGATTTTGTTTCCCACCATTGATTCTGCCTATCCTCTGATCCGTCGATGTAGCCTTCTTCCTGCTGAATTATTATAACTTCAAAAAATATTCTATTTATATTTGAGTCATTATTGTATAGATCAAATCCCATATTTTGGATTGGTCAACATGTATTTGCATGATGGTATTTTTAAATTTGGCCCCTGGTAATTGTAAAATGGTTTTAGCCACTTCTAGGAGAAGTCATCTCCACCAAGTGAAGAGACACAACCTTAGCGCAACCTCACAACTTGTATTCATATGTGAGGATGGTGTCTCATTTGAACAAAATCACTCACTCATCTAGTGCACATATATTGAAGATATTTGCAGTTGCAGGAAGAACTCTAATGAAGGAGAAGAGAGGAACGTGCTTGGTCTAGGTATGTCTTTGGTGTTTTGGTCTTAGTCTTAGCATTGTACTGACAATCTATTATTGAGAAAAAAAAATTGGGTTTTCTTCCCCATGAGGGTTTCCTAGGATAAAATGTTGTGTACCTTATGATTTTGTTTCCTTCAGTGATCCTCTTTATATGGTTGTTTTGGAAATGCATTGAATGCTCATGAAGGATTTGGAAATAACCTAATAACAACAATAAAAGATTAACACTTCCGCTCTTGGACCAAATACACGTGTACTATCCCTTATATCTATAATAACCTAATAACAACAATAAAAGATTAACACTTCCGCTCTTGGACCAAATACACGTGTACTATCCCTTATATCTATGGCCCTAGATCAATATTAACTTGATTTGATGGTCTTTAATTCTCCTGGGTCAACCTTATGTGGATCATTGATCCTTCCAGTGATCGATAATCATTATAATCAAAGATCCTTATTCTAAGTATGAATATGATTCTCCTTTAATCGAGACTATGTTCCTTTTAGGTTTGATCGTTAACCTATGCCAATAAACCTCAACTTCATCATCGCCAAATTGACACTACCTCTCCTTCATTTACCACCTCAACACCATAAACATAGACATAAATAATTTCACAATGATCATCATATATTTCAATGGGAAATCACACTCAAAACAAAGTATTCTCCTTTCCGTATTAGTCATAATGCATTATTAATTTACATAGATTTACATTAGGCCTCTTAGTGACCTTTCACATCATCACACTTTATGGCTTGCTCCTCTATTAATTTGGCCATACAATATTTGGCCTAATATACATTATTTTGGCCACCTTCCTTTTCCTTCAAGGATTACAATAATTATACAAAAGATACTGAAACTGGAATTTGTTTTAGATCCATTAATTTCTCAACAAATCCCTAAGGATCCTATTAGATCCACAAATCACTCAAGAAATCCACAAAATTCTCATGAGATCTACAACTATCCTAAGATCTCTCAACTCCTCTCATGTTCTCACACATTCGAGAACTATCCTAAGATCTCTCAACTCCTCTCATGTTCTCACACATTCGAGAACATTTACAATCAAATCCTCACTTTCATTATCAAACCCCTATCCTATGTCTCTCCTCTAGAATTCATTAAAACATAGGAAAATACAATAAAGCAATCATTAGTTAACCTAATCCATAGTAAATGAAACACCCCCTAGGTCTTCATCAAATGAACTTTATTTTGGAGGTGGGATGCTCCTACATCAAAATTGGTGAGAGACGAAGGTTGAGGATAACAAAGGACTTTTTCTAGTGTGAAGAGTGTAGGAGTAAAGAAGGACTTTTGCTTACACTAGAGTGAGGAGATCTCATTGGTTGGTTGAAGAGAGTTCATCCAAGTATTGATGAGAGGGTTGAATCACAAAGAACCATGATTCAATATCTTGATAGGTGGAGAATGACTTCCATCTAGAGGTCATATAGGTTAAGGAGAAGAGAGAACAGAAGTAGCCACAAGTGGATTTCAATGGAAAGAGACCAGAGGGAAGAGCATAGTCATACGAAGCTTGTTGTATGAGCTTTCCATACACATCTATGGGTCTCAAGGGAGACAGTCACAAATATCCCTGGGGCATAGAAGGGCAAGTTGTGGATGTCCGTAGGCCAAATAAGGGCAAGTCCTGGATGCAATGGAAAATGTACTAGTACAAGGTCGTACAAAAGCACAAGAGTTTATAGGTTTGTCTGTAGTGTATAATTCTCTCAGTGGGCCATTATCTCTATTACGGGAGCCCTGAATTAACCTTAATAAAAGAATCACTAGACTAGTTTTCCCTCCAAGGTTTTTCTAGGGGTTTACCTGAATCTTGTTTTTCGTATGTGCTTGATTTGGTTTCCTTTTTTATGTTTCTGCTGCATATTGAGTTGATTAATCAACTATTCTTTTAGTAGATAAAGTGATTTTATTTGAGATAATTGTCGGGTGTTGAGTAGAGTGGTAAAAGATCGACATATAAAACATAAAATAAATGGACAATATGACATGCACAACAATAACCAACAAGAATGCACACTATAAAACCGAATATCAGACATAATAATTAATACACAGCAAAAATAAATCTACAAGCATAGAAACACATGGAAGAGAGTACTTATCTTAAAAAAAATCAATTACCAGTTGGTTGCAGACCAAGGACATTCCACCCGACCATAGACATTGTTGTTCCAAGTCTCAACAACAGGTCACCCCCAACCAAGGCTATGAATCCACAAGGACGGCTCCATGGTGTCACTGAACTTCCCAAACTAGTCGGTACTCAAGCTCTCACAAGTTTATAAACACACAACAATCCAAAGTACACCATCTTTCTTTTATCTAGCCTACACCACCCAAAGACAATGAACCCCCTTCACCACCACGCAGTCCCTCAGGATGTCCACTTCTTTCCAGGGCTCTAGTGCATCTGGTCAAGA
>CBVK0103924056.1:0-11955 GCA_900067695.1 Picea abies | reverse complement strand
AATCAACTTTTCATTAAAATAATATCAAAGCTTACAAGGGCTCCCAAACTCGGAAAATCTACTTGTTAAGAAAAGAATCAAATTATAGCAAAACCTGGCTGTTCTGGCCCTCAGCTAAAGAAACCCTCTGCTCGATTTGCCCAGATCTGCTCGATGGACACTGAGATCTACACTAGATTTGCCTGTTGGTTGTCATATCTACAAGGTCTTTTTGTTGGTACCTCAGATCTGCTAGATCTGCCCGCTGATACCTCAAATTTGCACTGGATTTGTCCGCAGATACCTTGGATCTGTATTAGATCTATCCGCTGGTACCTCAAGTTTGCTAGATCTGCCTGCTGGTACCTCAAATCTGCTAGATCTACCTATTGGTACCCCAGATCTGCCAGATTTTCCTACTAGTACCTCATATCTGCATTAGATCTGTTCGCTGGTACCTCAAATCTGCTAGATCTATCCATTGGTACCTCAGATCTACTATATTTGTCCGTTGGTACATCAAATCTACTATATCTGCCTACACAGACTGCCCAGATTTGTCCTTCTTATCAGATCTGTCTTTTGTTGCCCTGCTTGCTCTCTTCTCCTTTGGATTGATCTATGGATGAAGCTCCTCTATCACCCTTACTGAGATCTCCTTGAGCAAAAGTCTTTCTTTGCTCTCTCTATCACCCTTACTGAGATCTCCTTGAGCAAAAGTCTTTCTTTGCTCTCTCTATGAGTCACCGACTCCAATAGATGTGTTGTGTGTGTTATTCCTTGATTTGATCTCTAGATGAAAGTCCTTCACCCTTGTTGAGATCCTCTTTAGTCATAGTCCTTCGTGTCTCAAGCACTCAAGGTCTCTTGAGCAAAGTCTTGCTTTGCTCTTTTTTCAGTTGTGTGTATCTTTCTCCTTAACTTAGCCTCGCTTTTATAAGCTTGAGTTGTTGACTGAATCCATAACCCTAATCTTCAAAGTGATTGATGGTTGAGATTAAATCTCACTTCACTTGAGATCAATGGCTAAGATTCATATGGTTGAGATTAAATCTCACTTCACTTGAGATCAATGGCTAAGATTCATTTAATTCATTAATGTTAATAACCTTAACATTTCATTAAATTAAACTCACTTTAATTATAAAAAGCACATTACTTTAATAATTTCTTTAACTAAAGTAAATTACTAAGGTTGAAGGCGTTGGATGACTTCCACATATCTAGACACTTAGACTTGTGTGGAAGTACTTGTCCGATGCTACAAACATCAACATGTCAATGGCTTCATTGATTTATGTTTGAAATCTTTGCATGGATGTAGTGTGCAAGCAAAGGGGAACCAATATTTCTTTCACATCACTTGTGTTTTGATACGAGGTTAACTAAACAATCCAGGCACTATTCCCACTTCACCTAGTGCAGGCTTGCAATAGGATGGTCCTCGCCATCCCACTTCTAAAGCCGATTTTGATAATGTCTAAAACCATAAATGCCCTTGTCATTATATACAATGAAGCCTTCAAGAAGCGATGGGTCAAATCTTGTGCAGGTGCTCTGTCAACCTAACCAATCAACTTCTTACACGTCACAACAAAAAGAATAATGTTTAGCAGACCAAAGGTAATGTTGACAAGTTTCACATGACAAAAAGTTTTAAGTCACGCCCTCCCCTAAAGAAATGTCTTCCTATTCATGAATTCATGCATGGTCAAATTTTAGATTAGCCATGAGTTGATGAATCACTTGTTGAAATTTAAATATAGTTCAGATCTGTAATATTTCTTAAAATACTTCTTGCTGATTTATAATTTATTCACAGTGAATATGTAGAGGTACATGAACAAAAATAGAATAGAAGCATGCACGATAACACAATGATTTTACCCTGAAAAAACCCTCTCAAGTTTGAGGGAAAAAACCAACAAATGATCTTTCTTATTAGCAAATGAATGAGCTAGGAGCAGATACAAATTTATCACGGCCACACTGGCTTACAACCATGAGAGTTTTCTGTCTAGATCTAGCTTTAAAGCTAGCTCAAATTCTGGTAGAAGTTCGCAGCTGAGGGAAAAAACCAACAAATGATCTTTCTTATTAGCAAATGAATGAGCTAGGAGCAAATACAAATTTACCACAACCACACATGCTTACAACCATGAGAGTTTGCTGTCCAGATCTAGCATTAAAGCTAGCTCAAATTTTGGTAAACTTTACCATAAACATTCACTAACATGAAATGAAATTGCAAAATTCTACTTCACCAAAATTTGACAAGAATAAACACTAATTGCAACACATCCATCCAAAAATCACCAAAGAAGGATCCACACTTGCCCTTCAAGAGATAGCGCACTAGGTAAAAGAGCCAATATCCCAAAAAATAGCGAAATTTTTTGAAGTGTCTCCCCCTTGTGTGAGAAAGAATGTGAGCATGAAATGAGTCTTGGTGTTAGAATTAGGGCAGTAAAGCAGAACATAACTGTCTTTAAAATTTCAGTGAGAATAACAACTAAGTCTTATATTTAGAAAACAAAACTACACTGCTTGAACAGAAAGAACAAACATATGTGCTTAGATCTAAGCTAGTTTAGATATTTAGCAAAATAGTAGATCTAGAATAAACATCAGTTCTAAATCTACAATGCTGGTGTAAATCTTATATAGATCTAAACTCAATTAAACATAGATCTAATCATGAGCAATATAACAAACTTCAGAAACTAGGAATAAGAACCAAACTCAAAATAATGTCCAGATCTGATAAAAGTAAACTGATCTAAACTATGTAAGTAAATAGACAATAGATCTCATAAATGAAAACTTCAGAAAGTAAACAACAACTTACAGATCTGACTATAAGATCTTACCTGGAACCTTACCTCAAATTTTTGAAGGTGAGCTACACAAGGCAGTCTTGGAGAATGACTCACTTTGCTGCAAACTTTAACATCACTTGTAGTCTAGACATTATGCGTCTTTGGTTGATGTGTATAAGATAGAGACATGAAACAATCAGTGCATAAGTTGGTTAACAAAGGAGGAGTTGGGTTTGACAAGTCTGTTAGCAAAGGAGGTCAAATTTTTGGGCCTTGCTTGTTAACTCTATGATAGAATTGAATAATGGTTAGGATACTTTAAGATGTGATGCAACCTGCAAACTTTGATTTGGGTGAGTACATAGTGAGACAAGGTTACAAGACATACACATAGATCCATAAGCCGTAACATATAAATCCATAATAAGTTGATGAAGTAGTGGTGGAGGCTTTTGTTGAAAGGCACAAGTCTCTTAAAAGTCGAGACTATTCATGTGGCGCCTTCTTAACAATAAAATTTTAACATGGGATAGAATGCAAGGAAGGGTATTGCAAGGATTGAAATGTAAGAAGAACCTTGGAGGGCTTGAAAAGGGAATGTTTGGGTTGGTGTGCGTAGGTCGTTCGATACCTTTCCCAGTTAATGGCACGGAGGTTGGAGGAGTGAGGCCCACAAAAAATGAAGATTACCTAAGGGTTTCGCTAACCAATGAAAGGACGATGTGTGGCAAGGGCCACATGGGTCTAAGTTAATAAGCATGAGGAGTATTTATTTGATAATCTATGGGGTCCACTGGCCTAGACTGATTATGGGTTCTTTGTTTACATAAGGATCTTTTCGAACCCAACACATTATTTACCTCTAGTTTACAATCCTTTCAAGTCAAAAACCTGGGCTATATCATAGCATTGTGTTTTGTTCATGCCCTTATTTAATGCCATCTTATTATCACATAAAATGCCAAAATAAAAAAGCAAGATCTTTCTATCCTTGTGTAATGTATCTATCCCCCAATTCCTTTTGACGTTCCCCTTCCCCAGATATGGGGGTATTCTCTTATCCATAGAGTTTGTAGGTGGATTCAATGCGTTTTCACTTTATGGACTTTTGTTGTGGATTTTGGGGACATTTGCTTTTTGGGCTTTGAGTCATAAAATGGATTATATGAAGCAATTAATTTTGGAGTTTGAATATTACAACAGGGGCTATTAATAGTGATCAACTTAGACTCCATTGATTGTAGAAAGTTGCACTAAGGCTACTAATTATAGTGATAGCTAGATGTAAGAGGTGTCTCTAAGGTGACGAATCTTAGAACCATTGTATGAGAGGGCAACTTGTAGTCATGTCACTGTATATTGCTCAAAAGTCTCTTGCCATGTTGCAATTAAAAGATCCAAATTGTGTGTTTTCAAATTATTTTTGTATTTAAATGGAGGCCATAGGTTTTCACATTGTCATTATCTCACTACGCACACACTCACACAAGCTCGACTAGTCTTATCAATGCTCAAGATCTGAAGGTAGATGCAACTTTGGATCGAAAATCTCATGGGTCCTCAAGTTGGTTATTAAAAGTACAACATACTCCACTATAGAGTAGGACTTTCCGCTAAAATTTCTGCCAAAGTAGAATGACCTCCCTTTGATGGTTTCTAACGAGACAACTACAAAGATATAGATATGTTGGCCTTGGAATTTTCCATCATGGCATTGTAATCCTTAGCATTCATGAGTTTGTTGACTTCAAGATAATCAAAGAACGACCAAGTTTTGGAAATGAGTTGTTCCCATCATTCTTTGTGCTATCAAGTAGAGTATATAATGTTTATATCTCTCAAAATATACAAGTAGAGAGAAAAGTGGTAACATGTGGTTGGGATCTATGCTAACATATAGACTGAGAGGAGGATAATAATCACATCTAGTCAAGGAAGTAAATTACAAATCGTAGTCAGTGGGGGCATCTCCTCATATGAATAGCAAAGGGAACCCAATAAAATGACACTACCTCAACGAGAATCAACACACATGGTTCGTTGCATGAGGCTACAAATGGCATTCTCCTGTCATTATTATTGTTGAATGCAGGGTTTGCTCAAAATTAATGGTGGCTTGATCTTGCTTTGAGTGAAAGCATTGATAGTGCAACCAGGTGAACAATAACTTCTATAGAATTAGCTTTACCAAGAGCTTGTTGTTGGTTTGATTTTAATCTTTTAACTTGTGGAATAAAGCTTTAAACTGCACAATAGCGCATTCAAATGTTTTTGAGTCAACACGTGGAGTAAATCACCAACAAGGAGCAATTGATAGAGATGCTAAGAGGACCATGTTGGAGGCTGCTCAAGAGTGTGCCAAACATCTCATTTAGTAAAGACATAAGTGATAGGCCAAGCTCTAAAAATTTGGGGACCAAGTCAAGTCCAACAAGATATTGGAAGGTTTGATTTCTCTATGGATTATAGAAGGTTCAATGCCTTTCTGTTAGTATTTATGCCCCATGTTGGAGGCTGCTCAAGAGTGTGCCAAACATCTCATTTAGTAGAGCCATAAATGATAGGCCAAGCTCTAAAACTTTGGGGGACCAGGTCAAGTCCAACAAAATATTGGAAGGTTTGATGTCTCTATGGATTATAGAAGGTTCAGTGCCTTTGTGTTAGTATTTTATGCCTTGGGCTGCGTTTGTGTGATTCTTAGATGGTGGGACTAGTAGAAGACAATACCCATTCCATGGAGATGATAATGAAGAGTTCTGTTGGGCATGTTGAGACTAGGGTGATATTTCGATGCTATGCACAGGGTAAAGTTTGGATTTTTGTGGAGACTAAATGCATAATGTAAATCACGTGAGGGATCAATTCTCTTGATTGCCATGACTTCCCTATCTAGGAATATGGCTTCATAGACACTTTGATGATCTTTGCCCAAGAGTCTTTTGTCGACTCTCAAACCAACGTTTTTGACTTATAAGAATGTCCATGTAGTTGCTTGTGAAAATTGTTCTCTTCCATGGTGGTTGAGCTCTTGGGTGATCACATTCTCTTGTGGATGTAGACTGTAGAGCATGAAACCTATTGCATGACCCCAATCCCCACATGTTGAAAAAAATCTCACTACAGTTAGCACAAACTTGGCTCAGGGAACCATCCATAATGAAACCTGGTCTCTAAGATGCAAGGAATTATAAATTAGGAGGGCTTTTCACATTTTTTGAAATTTGACATAATTAAGCAACAATTTAAACTACTTTTGATAGGAGGTAAGTAGAGTGGAAAGAAAAAAGCAAAGAAACCTCACTATGTCATATTTTTGTGGTTTTGTAATTCACTACTTCCACCATTAGCCACCCTATCAAAGATATGCTCTCAAACTTTATCAATCAACCTTATAAAATGACATTTTATTTATAGGTCCAATTCGTTTCCATAGCATAATTTAAGAATGCAATTTGGTCATTATTTATTAAATATCCTCTTTATTGAAAGAAGATGACATATCTGCAACAAATTGCTAACTCCCATTTGTGAAGACCCTTAATCACTATTAAACTAATGCTTTTATGGAGGGAGAAATTTATAAAGACAAAGGCTCTCGAGTTTTGTTTCATTCTAGTTTTGTCTTAATGTATTAAGAATCCTTAATCTCCTAATGATTCATTAAATCTTAAGTCACATGACACTTCGACATAGGGACACACATATATGAATCTCTGACACAGGACATGTAGACCCCCCACAAAATACTACAAATCCTTTGGATATATATGTATATTAAAAGAATTATATATTAAAAAATTACAATTATAAGAATAAAATATGTACATAAAGATGCAAATTCTTAGAACATTTACAAACTATTGATATAATTTTATAACTAGTTACTACGTCAAACAAACAAGAAAGTAGAATACACATAAGATAGAAGCTTAGAACCATAAACAACAATTTTCTCATTGAGTCATTTGATGTCATGAAAATCAAAATGTATTACGTAGATAAGATCATAGATGATCATGATATTGATACCATAGGTGGGAATGCTAATGATAAATAAAAATAAGGCAAATACTAGAACGATCACCACCACTGCCTTTTCGCTTTCCTCCATCTTCATTCTCCTTCGCTTCCTCTATTTCCAGTGCAAACTTGCATCTTGTTGGTGTGGATGATGACCCCTCAAGAGGATTAGTGTCATCAAAAGTGACATACCTCGGCACTGGTTCATCGCGATTGTGTCATCAAAAGTGACATACCTCGGCACTGGTTCATCGCGATTCAAGTTGGCTAAACCCGACTCAATGTTGTCCAAATCCATATCATCAGTAATACATCCCATACCTTTTCTCTTCCTTTCAACCACTCTTCCCTCAACCTTTATGTAAGAACAAGGTTGGAGTGCACATACGCCATTGTCTTTGCTTAGGACTATTGAAACATGCTCTTCAAAGTTTGTAGATTCCCATATGTGCTATGATTCCTGTTGCAACAAGAGGATGAAGTAACATAAGAGAGGAGCCTCAATGTTAATTGCTATAGAATAGTGCATGCTGCCCCATGAGTTGCCCACTAGACATAAGGCTTCTTAATTTCCTTGTCTCTGATCACATCATAGCCTTTGAATCTCCAAGTGTAAGTGGTGTTGAAGTTTGGGCAACTACAGAGGATATTCTCTTTATGCATGAGTAAGTCGGCCCTAACCGCCCTGAGTAAGTCGGCCCTAATCGCTCCGAGTAAGTCGGCCCTAACCGCCCTAAGTAGGTCGGCCATAACCACCCTAAGTCGGTCGGCCCTAACCTAAGGTCGGTCCCAACCTAACTTAAAGTTGGTCCTAACCTACCTAAGGTCGGCGCTAACCTAGGGTAATCTATCCTATATAAAGAGGGAGGCGCCCCCACACAACCAACACACAAATAGTGCAAAGACTAGAAGGAACTGTGTGGATATGTATGCTTGAAGAATACCCTCCTTGCTGAGAGAGAGTGTTGAAGTTTGGGCAGCTTCAGAGGATATTCTCTTTATGCCTGAGTAAGTTGGCCCTAACCACCCTGAGTAAGTTGGCCCTAATCGCCCTAAGTAGGTCGACCCTAACCACCCTAAGTTGGTCGGGCCTAACCTAAGGTTGGTCCTAACCTAACCTAAAGTCAACCCTAGCCTACCTAAGGTCGGCCCTAACCTAGGGTGATCTATCCTATATAAAGAGGGAGGTGCCCCCACACAACCAACACACAAAAATTTGAAGAAAGGTTTGGCTTGTTCTGAGGCAAACCACTATTGCAGGTCTGAGTGTTTGGAGGCAAAGTAAAAGGAAGCCTTAAGGGCAGATCTAAGGCAACAATAGTGGCTACAGAGAAAAATCTTGTGAACAACAACAACTACAGAACCTTGTGAACAACAACAACTACAGAACCAAGTCAACAACAATAACTACATGTCCAAGTTTATGTTGAGGGCGGATCTATGGTAGAGGCTGGGAGATATTTGAGACAGAGAGATAACAGTAAGTGTTATTGTCTTGTAGCTTATCTCTCTCTCAAGGAGAACTATTGTATTGACATTGTACTTGATTGACTAATATATATATATCACAAGAAGTTTTGTTGGGTTTTCTTCCCCATGAGGGTTTCTCAGGATAAATACTTGTGCTCATTGTGAATGTCTTTCTTCCAATGATTCTTATGCTTCAATTAATTTTTTAAAGGTTAAAGAACACTTCTGTTAACTATTGATAACTACTGTTATCTATTTAAGCTCAAATTTTAACATGGTATTAGAGCTCTAGGGCGTGGAAGTGCTCAGTTCTGTAGTCTGCTAGAGCTTGTGCAGATCCTTAGGAATTTTTTTCAAGCACAGTACTTGCAGAGATGACTTCAATTTCGGTAAGGTCTAAGGACAAACTTGAAGGGGCTTCAAACTTTAATGCTTGGAAAGTCATGACTTGGACAACGTTGTGTGCAATACAGTAGAAGAGCCCACTACCAATGTAGGAAGGACAACCTTCAAGAAAAATCAGGCAAAGGAAAAGCGAATAATATTTGATTCGGTAAAGGATAATACCATGCTTGTTATAGCACCTCTGAAGACTGCAAAGGAGTGTTTTGACACTCTATCTAATCTGTATGAAAAGAATGCGCCTAATCAAAAGAGGGTTCTAAAGAACAAGCTTCAAACTCTCAAGATGGAGAAGGATGATTTTGTGGCTTCCTTCACAAAGATCTCTCAGTTAAGAGATCAATTGCTGGTCATTGGTGTAATTGTAGATGATGATGATCTCGTCCAGACTTTTGTGGATGGTCTTCCACCTTCTTGGGAGACATTTCTGGCCGGGATAAATGCTTGTGAAAATCAGCCAGACTTTGAAAGGATGTGGTATGATTGTCTGTAGGAAGAAGGGAGAATTTAGAGTCGAAATGGTCCTTCAAAAGAAGAGAATCTTGCTCTAACATCAAGGACAAGGAGAGGGAAAAGATTTACTTCTCAGAAGAAGTTTCCTCCTCAAAAGGAGAAAAGTAGAGGTGGCTTCAAAGGAAAAGATTTTGATATAACAAGAGTGAAGTGTTACAACTGTCAACAGAAGGGGCACTTTGCTAGAGATTGTCCAAAGATCAGAAAAGGACACAAGGGCGTGCTTCTATTGCTGCAGAAGATGAGTCTCAAAGGACGAAGACTAAGGGGGCTTCCAATAATCAAGAGACCAGGAGGGAATACTATCTTATTTCAACACTCTTCGGTTCTCTTTCAAACAGTGCTGAATCCTGGTTGGTGGATAGTGGAGCTTCCAGGTACATGACATGAAATAAAGGAGTCCTTGTGAACTTCAAAGTGAAGAAGTTCTCTACTCAAGTAGAACTCGGAGATAATGCTAGCTATGCAATCGAAGGAATTGGCTCAATATCTTTTCAGCTAGAATCTGGGGGTGAGTTGCACATTGAGGAGATTTTGTACGTTCTTGGTTTAAAGAAGAATCTTATTTCTGTTGCAGTCCTGGAAGATAAAGGTTATTGGGTGACCTTTATGGACAAGAAAGATCTCTTATGGCCTAAGAATGAAGAGCCAAGTTCAACAATTGTGATTGGAATTAGATTGGGAGGTCTCTACAAGATTCCAGGACATATCCAAGTACTGGTTCATGATTCAGTTAGTCCATCTGAGCTGTGGCATCGAAGGTTTCGACATATTCACTACAAAGCACTCCCCAGACTACAAAAAATGGTAAGAGGAATGCCTGTTTTTCATTTTGAACATGATGGTATCTGTAGAGGTTGTGTTCTTGGTAAAAATACAAAGAAGTCCTTTCCTAACAATAACAAAAGGTCTAAAGGATTTCTGGATTTAATACATTCAAACATATGTGGGCCAATGTCAACGCCTTCCTTGAGTGGATATCTTTATTATGTGATTTTCATAGATGACTTCTCTAGGAAATCATGGTTCTATTTTCTAAAGGCAAAGATTGAACCTTTTAGTAAATTTCTAGAATTCAATGCATTGATTGAAAACCAGATTGGAAAACACATACATGCCTTGGGGACTGACAATGGTAGGGATTTTGAGTCTCATCGTTTTGATGACTTCTGTAAAGAAGCAGGAATCAAGAGACAACTAACTGTGCTTTGATGACTTCTGTAAAGAAGCAGGAATCAAGAGACAACTAACTGTGCCCTACAACCCTCAACAGAATGGGATTGCTGAGAGAAAGAACAGAACAATCCGTGAGGCAGCAAAAACTATGATGTGTGATCATGACCTTCCCACATCACTATGGGTAGAAGCCACGAGCACTGCAGTTTACATTCATAATAGAAGTCCTCATGCTATTCTGGGGGAAAAGACTCCAAAGAAGCATTTATTGGCGAAAAGCCAGAAGTGGGACACTTGAGGATTTTCATATGTCTTGTTTACATACATGTGTCGAAAGAGAAGAGAACTAAGATAGAGCCTTCTAGGAAGAAAGGAACTTTTGTTGGGTACAGTGAAACATCCAAGGCCTACAGGATCTATGTTTCAGGCCAAAGACATATCGAGGTAAGAAGGGATGTAACATTTCATGAAGAAGCTGCATTTAAGCAATCTAAAGAGTTGCAACTGGATACTTTCATGAAGAAGCTGCATTTAAGCAATCTAAAGAGTTGCAACTGGATACAAAGATGGAGGAACCTGAAGAGCCATTGGATCAGTTTGATACTGTGGATCCAATAGAATAGGTAAAGAGACCTTTGGAGGTACCTCCTGCTAAGAGGAAGCCTGCCTAGTGTAGAGAAATTCTGCGAGAGGCGGAAAAACATGTTGCTCCTTTAGGTACATTTAGAGAGAGTAATAGACCTCAAATATATTCAGGTTATGTGGCTCTTATGGCTCATATTAGTGATGCAGAGCCCACCATCTATGAGGATGTTGCTAAGCAGCAAGTATGGAAATATGCCGTGGTGGAAGAATATCAATCCATCATGAAGAATGATGTGTGGGAAGTGGTTTGGTGGAAGAATATCAATCCATCATGAAGAATGATGTGTGGGAAGTGGTTCCAAGACCGAAAGGAAAATCTGTGGTTACTTCTAATTGGATCTACAAAATCAAGCATGCAACTGAAGGGAGTATTGAGAAATACAAAGCCAAATTTGTGGCTCATGTTTTTTCTCAGAAGGAAGGGATAGATTATGATGAGACATTTGCACCAGTTGCAAGGTATACTTCCATCAGAACCATTATCTCTCTTGCTTCAGTTTTGGGTTGGAAATTTCACCAGATGGATGTAAAGATAACATTCCCCAATGGCCAAGTTGAGGAAGAAGTGTATTTAGAACAACTAGAGGGCTTCGCAATGGCCAAGTTGAGGAAGAAGTGTATTTAGAACAACTAGAGGGCTTCGTGGTTCATAGAAAAGAATCACATGTGTGCAAATTAAGGAAAGCACTATATGGTCTGAAACAAGCACCAAGGGCTTGGTATGCGAGAATTGACAGTTATCTTCAGAGCCTAGGTTTCTCCAAGAGTGCAGTTGATCCCAAATTGTATTTCAAGGTAATAGAAAATTATCCCCTGATTTTGGTTCTATATGTTGATGATTTGTTCCTTATAGGAGAGGAACAACTGATAACCCAGTGTAAGAGGGAGCTCACTTTTGAATTTGAAATGAAAGACATTGGACTCATGCATT
>CBVK0103924039.1:0-12595 GCA_900067695.1 Picea abies | reverse complement strand
TGACTTTCTAATTAATATTTTTATAATTAAAATATTAATTATTTTTATTTATTTTTATTGTTGGGTTTTAATTTAACCCTAAAAGATAGGGTTAATCTAATTAACCCTAACCCCTACCTAAAGTTTAAACTATATAAGGAGACCTCTTTCCCTCTCTCACTCACTGATTCTCATTCCTCCAAAACCCTTCTTGGTCTGAAATTTTCTGCAGCTCTCTTGTTTTGATTGGTATTGTGGTACGACCTCCTTTAGTTCAATCTTTCTCTTGCTGTTTAGTGATGCAGCCTCTTGGACAGTCCTCTTCCTGAGGTGCGACCTCCTTGGATCCTTTGTTCTCTTGTTGTTTAGTGGACCAACCTCTTCGGCAGTCCTCTTGCTGAGGTGCGGCCTCCTTGGATCCTTTGTTCTCTTGCTGTTTAGTGGACCGTCCCCTTGTACATTCCTCTTGCTGAGGTGCGGCTTTTCTTGGACTGTCTTTCTTGCTGGTTTGGGGGTATGACTCTCTCCTGGTTGACTCTCCTTGCTGGTACAGTGGTGCGACCCTCCTTTTGGAGCTTTTCCTTGCTAGGTTTTAGCTCGGCCGCTTCCTCTCCTCTCTTCCAGTTTGCCGTCACCTCCTTGCTGTTGTTGCTGCCACCTTCAAGCTGCCTTTTACCTCAGATCTGCTGCCACCTATTTTGCTGTAACAGTCCCTTCTTGAACAGTTTTTATTAAGGGCTGTTAGTGGGTTTCTTTCAGTCTCTAGATTGGTCATTGGGGTTTTTATATCAGCCTTCTAGTATCACAAGATCATGTTGAGATCTACCGAAAGTTCCTCTTGGCAAAACTGTCCACAAGATCATGTTGAGATCTACCCTTAAGGGTTTGATCCATGACCATTATAGCTTTTTTTGAGCATACAGAAAAGAGGGTTGTAAAGAATACTTTTGAACATAAACTTCTTACCACTTGTTAGCTGTAGACCGAGTCACCTAGTTCATGTTTATGTTCATGTTTGACAATCATGAAGTTTGAAAAAAATCTGCCAGTGCAAAACGATGTGATAAATCTGGGATACAATTTGGCATTAAGCTTGAGGAAATATATAATTCTGAATTCAAACTTAAATGAACTCTATTCAAAACTTAATGAATTTATCAGAATTTAACTGAATTTTGAATTTAAATGATTTTAATGTTGAACTTCAGCAAATTTATCTGGCTGCCCATGAAAAGTTTTGAATTTCAAGGATTAAATTCTGCAAACACGGTGACTTAGGTTGTAGCTGTACATCCCCATGCCCATGGGTATTGCCTTTGCTTAGAGTAAATGTTTTTTTCATGGACTTAGCTTTCACAAAGGACACATTTTAGTTCTTCCTATTCATCATATGTTGTGAAATATTCATGTCAAAGTAGCTCCTGTCCATGTCACATCCAGAAACATCTACACGTGTCATTAACTGTACTTATGAGAATATGAGCTTTGCAGGATTGCCATCTTGTAAGTTAAGAAACTTACAAAAGGAACAACTGAGTGCCAAAACAAGAATAAATTACCCTCAACGCTTTTCTACTTCCACTTTTGGAAAATAATAGCCAGCAGTGTGGCTGCCTCATGGAGCTTTCTCTCACCCCCAGGTATGATTTCTCTCACCAAACACTATCTCCTTGCCAACAAAAATAAATAAATTTTTCTAGCCCTATGGCTGCATTGGCAACTTTTCTATGCCAGCTTCCAACAAAATTGTTTTTGCTATCTTCTCTCATCTGTTAGTTTTCCAGCACAATTGCTGCCTCCAAGCACCAACCCATGCACGTGGTCCACAACCACGTCTCCACCACAACTCCCTATCTATATTTTAATTTAAATTCACCAAAAGGCAAATTCTTGAAACAACTTACCTTTTCTCATTTCTAATTATCCAACCTCTTCCCTGTTGTGAGGTATTGCTGTCCACACCTACAGGACACTCCTTGCTGCACACAACACTTCTTTTGAACTTCTTTGCCTCCTGTCACAATAGCCTTCCTTCACATTGCTCGTAGATTTCTTTTTGTATCCTCCAGTTACACATGGCCCTTACTGATAGAGTTAATAGACACTGACAAAAAAACTATTTTTAAATAAAATTCTCCAACTTTAGAACACCAATAAATTTAAAAAATCACCTCCAACTCCACATTGTTGTATCCTTTGGATTTCTCTATTACCTCCAACTCCACGTTGTTGTACCCTCCGGATTTTTCTGTCACCTTCAACTCTAGGTTGCTGTACCCTCCAGATTTCTCTATCACCTCCAACTCCACGCTGCCATATGGTAGATTTCTCTATCACCTCCAACTCCACGCTGCCATATGGTATACCCTCTGGATTTCTCTGATACCTGGGAATTTACTATTTTCTGTACTGATTGCTCCAGTTCTTCCAAATGCTATCGCAAAGTTTTTGTTTGCAGATTAATTTTATTTGTTTTTGTTTGCAAAAAATTTGCAAATTAATTTTATTTGTCTACCCATTCACAACTGCTGAAGGGGTTGCCAACTTGCCACTGTTGTCTGGTCCCAGAAATATTTTTCTGCAACTGTAGAAATTTTTTTCACTGCCCACTGCTCACACAACAATTTTTCTGCCCATTAGGCAGCTGCTACTGTTTGTTGGGAGAGTTCACCTTTCTCACGCTCTGCTGTGCTGGTTTTGACCACAACCAATTTACTTGGTCATGTGCTCTTCGTGCCGATTGCCAAAACAATTTTGTGTTCACTCTGCTCTGATATTGGGGAAATTGGCTGTCTACACAAGTATTTGTTAATGAGCATTTTTCTTGACTGCCACCTCCATTTGGTTGGGTCTTCTTTTCATTGTCCTGGGGGGTGGGGTATTTATTATTCCCCACGCGAGTCTTTCCCCTAGCTGCCAACTAATCAAACTGAAATGGAACTGCCAACAACCATCGATACCTGTTCCAGCCAATAATTTCGCCTGCACGTGAGCCATTGTGCAGTTGCCTTCCTAGTTCCATAAACAGAATGGGAGGCTCTGTTTTCATGCTGAAATGGCCTAGAAATAGGAAGGGTCCAAGAAATGCTGTTTTCTATGGCTGTTCCTGTTTCTGGCTCTCAGGAACCATTTCTCGAAAAACAATTGGTTTTTAATGGATCTCAAGAAACTGTTTCTGGAGTCTTTGGAGACCGTTTTTGGAATTTTTTAAAGTTAGTATCTGGAAACTCTTGTTTTAGACACTTACTTGGAATCACTGTCTTTTGCCACTTGTTGATATCGTAGTTAAAGGTTGCAATAATTTGAGATAGCTTTAATTTTAACATCTTTTACTGATTTTTTGAAAACTTTGCGAACAATATTGGCCAGCGTTAAGGGCTCGTTAGTGATGACCTCGATAATCACCTGTAGAACCCATTATCCTCACTTTAAGAAGATGATACAAAAATATGAATTGAAGGGTTTATAATGGGCACTTGGAAAACAACCGAAGGAGGAGAAAAGTATGAAGAGGAGGAAACGGGTTCAATCCCTAGGATTTAGTTGCTACATTCATGAGCTGTCATGAGCTGGCACTGCAAAAACTAGAGGAGAAAAAAAAATGTTCAATGGAAAGAATACACCCGCGAGATCTTTTTTCTGATTACTAATGTTAAATGGAATGTTGTAAGCTATACCTAGAATATCAGAACTCCAAACTATGAACAAATGTTAGACATGCTGCGCAAGATCTTTTTGCGTGGCATGATATCGAAGGGGAGCATTGGATTGCTGATTTTGGTTTGATTGGATGATTGAGAATATATAAATTGTCAAAAAAGGATTATCAATGCAAAAATGGTTTGAGTTTTCTGATCCATCAATGTGAATCAAATAGCATAAAATTATTGAAGAAATGGGGTAGGAATTAGCCTTAGCCTATGCAATTAGTAATGGGGAGGATTATGCCAGTGAGAATTACAGGATTTTGTATTGTGTATATAGTATTTTTTCTATATACAGTGTAACCATTTCTTGTTTGTGAAACCTCCAGACCCTGTTTCTTGTATCATTCCCATTTCTCATTCCCTTGCCTGTTTCTCGTTTCTGGTAACATAGGCCGCCTTTGAATTAATAATTTAGTTGTTAGCCATCGAAAGTCTATTAATTAGATCCTTCGTCTTGATTCCTCCTTTGATATCTTTGATATATTAAAACCCTTTTCAATTTGTTGTGCCTATCCACCTCTTCATGCTTACTGCTATTGCCTTGGTCTTTGTGTATCTCCGCGTTCTGTTATGCTCCAACGTGTGCTAAATGCCTTGGCCTCATTCTGTGTTATGTGGTACCACAATCACTCGGTCTCTTCTTCAACCTTTACCATGTTCTAGTTGCCAACCCTCACCATGGCTCTAATACCATGTTAGATACACAATTGCAGAATAGTTAGAGAGATAAATGATAGAGATTGTACTTGATAGTTTAATGTGCAAATGTCAATACATATGATGTTTCATGAGAGATATATGGATAGATTTTATCAAACACTCTTGTGATCAAACTGGTATATAGGATGATAAGTTATGTCAGTACCAGGTGATGCCTTGTCAAAGGTAAAACAAAAAAGTGCTGCCCAGATACAAATCAAGTATGAAGGAAAAGAGGTTTTCCATGTGGTGTCCTCAAGTGGTCTCCCCTGGATTTCTGCTGTCCTGCTGATCCTCTCTATTCCATTGTTTCACCTTATGTGTTTGTATGCTTCACACTGGAGTAGAAAGTGCTACTCGGTCTATAACTCCCCAGAATCACAAATTTGGCAGATCCTTTCTTCCCATTCTTTCTTCTGCTCCTTCCACCTTCCCATCTCACTTCTCAGCCCATAGGAGCTTGTCCGTGACTGAGCTTGCACATGATTCTCTTTCCAAGGGACATTTAATAAAGGGACATTTAGTGCATGATAAGTTATTTAGTGCATGATAAGTTATGTCAGTACTAGGTGATGCCTTGTCAAAGATAAAACATAAAGGTGCTGCCCATATACAAATCAAGTACAAAGGAAAAGGGGTTTTCCATGTGGTGTCCTCAAGTGGTCTCCCCTGGATTGCTGCTGTCCAGCTGATCCTCTCTATTCCATTGTTTCACCTTATGTGTTTGTATGCTTCACACTGGAGTAGAAAGTGCTACTCGGTCTATATCTCCCCAGAATCACAAATTTGGCAGATCCTTTCTTCCCATTCTTCCATGTGATCCTTCCCATCTCACCTCTCAGCCCGTGGGAGCTTGTTCGTGACTGAGTTAGCGCATGATTCTCTTTCCAAGGGACATTTAGTCTCAAGTAGGCCTGGATCTGGATCTTTCCCATGGGTTGAACTGATCAATGTAGGACTGTTGTTTCTGCCGCATCTTTCTTTTCCATTTGCCACTCCTATACCGGGCATGTAAGTGGTTTTTGAGTTCTCTTTTGTAACGTGAACATTCGTCCTCTTTATCTCCCAGCTCTGGAGTTCCCAAGTGCTTTTCCTCCGTTGCAGCACCTCCTTACTGATTTTATTGGGGGTCCGTTTGCTCTTGATTTCCTTCACCCTTTAGTGGTATAAAATCAACCTTTTTACAGCCTCCAACTGAATGGGGTATAAACCTGTTTCTGCCAGCATAATCTCATAAGGGGTGACTATTCCCATACCATAAGTCGTGTAATACAACCTTATTATATCAAAGCATTACTTAACCTAAATATACTATATAACTTAATGTTTTTTGTGACATGTGACTTAATTTAAGTCACTTTGTTTTATTAAGCCAAAGTACAACTTAACTACATTAACATATGACTAATATAAGCTAACTCTTAACAATACCAACACTAAACTAACAACCTCTATAGTTGCATAGATTGTGAGATTGCATAAATTTAGGCCCAAATTATACTTCACAAACTATTGTGATGCAAATCAATGATAACTAAACCTAAATGAGCAGGCTTATATCCACTGTGATTTTTGACTAAATTAGTAACATTATTTGATGAACTAAAAATTGACATTGTGAAGACAAATAGATTAAAGTCAAACAACAGTAGACATCAATCCAACACAGGAATGATATTCACAGTATTGTTATGAATATAGTTTTGGTAGATAGCCTGTAGTTGGACATCCAGTTTTGGTAGATAGCCTGTAGTTGGACATCCAGATTTTATCATAAAATAGTTCTCATCTTTAGAAATTGAATCTACCAACGATAAATGTCTTAAAAAAGCCCAAACTTTTCACTGTCAAGCAAGATGTCTATGACAGTTTGGGCGAGGCATGTTTTTGCCAGAGTAGAATGCTCTGCAAACTAGTTTTAACTTTTTTGTGAAACTTGTACAGGTTCTCCTGCACACCTCCATTTTAGTAACCAGGCTCAACAAAACCACTGTAATTTTCCAATTTGAAAAGCTTTTTTGCATGAATTACATCTGTATTTTTCCAAAATATCTGTAGATAAGATGAGACGAGATAATTTTATTAATGTACAAATTTCTTTCCGGGAAAATTTCCTCATTTGTTGTACTTTGGAATATAACAGCTTCAATTTGACATTTTTAGACTAAAATCATCTGCATGATACGGTTTCATAGGACATGTGTTTCTCTGGAAAATTTCAACTCTTTTGGGAATGACAACATTACAGCTTCAATTTAACATTTCTGGACACCAGCATCATGAGAATGAAGCTTCATAGTGCTTGTTTGGCTCGGAATATTATGTGTGTTAACTATTGGCTTCAGTGTGCCAGCTACATGTCTGAATTCTATTAATGCGTGTACACTAATCTCTATCTTTATTGTGTACTTTGCAGCTATCAGTGAAAAATTGTTTTATCAGGGGATCAGTTGTTCGATATGTACTGCTACCGCCTGATGGTGTGGATGTTGATATTTTGCACGATGCCACAAGAAGGGAAGCCCGTGGGGGTTGAGCCGGATGTGATCATTTAATGCCATTCCAGTCTATATTTTTCATCAGTCACTGATGAAATCTATTCAGAAATTTATCTACATGCTTCCAATGATCTCCTTTAGGAACAATCTATTCAGAAATTTATCTACATGCTTCCAATGATCTCCTTTAGGAACACAGCAATGCAGTATATTTTTTTGGAAGACTTGATTTAAAGCTGCGTTCCTAGTATCTATTTTATGATGTGTTGTATATGATGGTTGAAGTATGCTTTTGTTAATTACTTCTATCCATCGATAATTTTGGTTTTGTTCCACTGTAAACTGTAAAATTATAACAAGGTAAAAATTATTGGTTAACTATATTTCCTAGTCAATGTTGACAGTACAAGAGAGCTGATCATGGCTTCTTTTGATTGAATTTGAGAGAGAAAACTTTATCAATGTTTCTCACCTTTTTTTCAAGCTGATTATTATTTAGAACTAATGAGAATTGTAATGCAAAACATTTAATATCACCGACCTATAAACTACTAAATATAGCTTTTCTGGGAAGCTTTATTTTTCAAACTAGATTTGCATTAGAGTTTTGAACTATGAAGTATGTTATATGAACCGTGCAATAAAGTTTTGCACCCCTTTTCAACATGGATTAGGAAAATTGAGGTAAGTAATGTTACATTATCATGCACTTCTAGAAAATTTGTAGTTTATGTATGTGTATTGTGATTACTTTATATCGTGTGTCCTTGCTTGGGCCTCTGTGTAGAGACCTTTGAACAGGGGTCTGGATCAAGACCTAACACTCCACTATTCAACATAGCCACTAGGATTTAGTTTTCATTGGTTAACTATATTTCCTAGTCAATGTTGACAGTACAAGAGAGCTGATCATGGCTTCTTTTGATTGAATTTGAGAGAGAGAACTTTATCAATGTTTCTCACCTTTTTTTCAAGCTGATTATTATTTAGAACTAATGAGAATTGTAATGCAAAACATTTAATATCACCGACCTATAAACTACTAAATATAGCTTTTCTTGGAAGCTTTATTTTTCAAACTAGATTTGCATTAGAGTTTTGAACTATGAAGGAAGCTTTATTTTTCAAACTAGATTTGCATTAGAGTTTTGAACTATGAAGTATGTTATATGAACCGTGCAATAAAGTTTTGCACCCCTTTTCAACATGGATTAGGAAAATTGAGGTAAGTAATGTTACATTATCATGCACTTCTAGAAAATTTGTAGTTTATGTATGTGTATTGTGATTACTTTATATCGTGTGTCCTTGCTTGGGCCTCTGTGTAGAGACCTTTGAACAGGGGTCTGGATCAAGACCTAACACTCCACTATTCAACATAGCCACTAGGATTTAGTTTTCACAAGTTGCATAGTTAGAAAATTCCATTTTCGTTGTTTTCTGTATCTGTAGCTTGTTTGTAGTAAGTGGAATTGTCCATTCCTGGAGATTGAGGACCGGACAATGACATTGATAGGACATCAAGTCAGGATCCAGGTTACTAACACATAAGAAATGTTAATGGCATTTGTATAAAGAGTGTCAAAGTTTTTGAAGGATCAACATAAAAGTAGAATCCATTTTCTAAGATATCTGCATGCAGAAGATGGTACCATGTATGTGATTATGGGGTCAACTCTTGGGAAGGAGCATATGCTATACCACATGGATTGCAGTTCCCCATGGCACTATTACCTAATGCAGGCACTTGGGACAGGTCCAGTCATCAAGAATTTTATTGTATGTTTGAGTATATTGTGCCAACTTTATCATATTTCCAGGTATTTTCATGCCAGCTTAAAAGTGTATGACAGTTAGATCAGATCAATTCACTGCTCCCCCTTTTTCGGATCTCGAAACCGGAAGTGCAATATGCCATGAGAGAACCTAGGCACCTAAATAGATGGAGGAGAACAAGTCTAACCAGCTTAAAATCAAAGTTAAAATAATGGGAAGTTTGAGAAGGTAATTTTTCTTGCGACTTAGTGAACAACACTTTATGCTACAAGGCCCATATATTCTCATCAGTATTTGTGGCATATATAATTTATTTTTTTGTGGAACATTTGGCTTTTGCAAATCTTTGATTCGGTCCTATATATCCGTCGGGAGGGATTAACAATACTAAGTGACAGTTTGTGATTCATATACATGGCCGGCAAAGGTAACGACTCTGCGGAGTCTGGAAAATATGCTCGGTGAAGTGTCAGATGACTAGCACTTGGAATGTTTCATGGTGTTCTACCTTTAATCTTCAATCCAAAAGTTTTAAGCATATGCTGCTATTTCCTATCGTTTTAGATTTGTCATGGTGGATAGAGTAAGAGATTCTGATTATACATTTATAAAGTTGGGCCATTTATTATATACAGAACAATGCCAATTCATACCAGTACATGCTTTATGGTTTCGTAATGGACACGCTCACTGATATTTACCATTTGAACCCCACAGTTTTTTTTTGATGCATCTTTTGGTTATTTGCAAAGGAATGATTTAAGAAATCGACACACGATGGTCTTGTTAAGTTTTGAGCAATAAGTAAACGTTTTTAAATATCATTGGTCTGCAAGTTTTGTAGGATGGCTTCTGTAGGTTTTATTTTGGATGGATTTGTAACAGAAAAGCACCAATTTGTAACATCAATTCTGATGTCAAATTGTCAAAGCGAATGGAAACTCCTTCCACTAACTGGTTGAATATGACTAGTATAATGATGCTGTTGCTTCAAGACATTCCATACACATTAGGTTGCTGGAAAATAATGCTCAACAAAATAATTCAACTTTCTATGCTTATCATGAATAAGATGAAGCAAATAGCATGTAACTTCCTGATTTCAAAATCAAAGTTAGTGATCTTTTAAGAATAATTGTGCCCCATGCAACCTTGAAATTTTCTGTCCTACAAGACATTTTCCTTGATTTTACATGTATTTTACGGTGAAATAAAATAAAACCCGTCAACTTTGACAGCCTTTAAATTTATGACACCTTAATTTTGACAGGTAAATATACAGTGGGACATCATTTCCTATTTATAGATTATAAGTTATTGGTACAATTTACAAGTTATCAAGTCAATATTTAATGTAGACTGTTGACTGTGTATTTCACTATGCTGCAGTGCCACAATGCCCTTTCAAACTAAATTGGGATTAGAGAATGACACTCTTGCGAGTTGCAGGGGATGTAAAGAGTGCAATTAGGATTTGGAAATGGCACCTTGACGAGCTGCAAGGGACGTAAAAGGGTTTAATTGAGGTAGAAATTCATTTGGAATTTTGATTTATCACATCTCAAAATGTAGGTTCTGATATGCATATAATATGGATACCTCATAACAAAGTTTAATGCGAGGCTTGCTGCTCCAGAGTTTGGCAAGGAGTCGATTGCTCTGACGGTAAGGCTTAAACTTTAAACTCCTAAATCCTCTCAGAGTCCAGACTATCGAGTGACGTAGCCAAGTTAAGATATTTACGGCCTGTAAATTTTATTAGTTAAAGCTTAGGAGGCATTATTGGTACCGCATGACTCCTTTGGATACATGCATCGAGATTAAACAAATCATGAGTAGTTTGTCAACTACCAAGTGTCAATTTATCAGCGAACGCAGGTAGGGTAAGGTACCATAATTGCTAATTTATGAACCCTATTATCCCACTATAGGAGGTAGCTTATTGGCAGAGAAAATGGTTTAGCTAAAACAACATATTTGCCTGGATGAATTTTTGACATTGGAGGTCGCTAATCAAGCATGCTTTCTTTCCTCGTCTACATTCTGATATTTCTTCACGTTCAAATTTAACTATACAATAAATTCCTGTTAATTCACTATGCAAATATTAATTATTTTTTGTCAATTGTTTTTAATTGTCAACAAAGAACTTGGATGGGGCAAGTAACAAAAATTGTTAATTTTCTAACCCCAATGACCCCACAATAGGACGTGTTGAGAATTGTAGCTTGGATAGGGATTTTTTGCAAATGTTTTAGAGTGAACGACAGGGAGTGGTTCGAGACATTTCAGGGATGAGCACCTAGAAAAAAATGGCCACTAATTCTATTTTGTAATTCACTTAGGATAAAGTGAAATATCTTATGTTTTTCAGTTCAGTCTAAGAAAGTGTGTTTTTCAGTTCAGTCTAGGCAAGTTGGCACAAAAAACGAGGCACATTTAATGCTAGAAATTCTATACAACAAACCCAAAATTTGTGGCATGAGTTTCTAGATATTCTGTACAACATTAAATGCTGTGACAGTGGTACTCTGGTACGAATTTCTTGCACAGAAATCGAGGTGCAAAATTTGGGACTATTCAGGAGGAGATTTGACTCATCTTTTGAGATAAGTTTGTGTAAATTTTTGCTATGAATATTTCTGCTGTAGCATAAGAATTTCTTTGAGTTCTGAAAATAATAAAAATTTTTTCTCACTGGTTTTTCCCTTGTGGGTTTTTCTAGGGTCAATGTTAGACCACAAATCTTTGTGTCTATAATTTTTGAGTTAGTGTGCTGCTGATAGAATTATTTATTTTTGCATCTGTTCAAAATCCTCATGTTTCATTTATGAGAATTGTTTATATGCTGAGAAATTGCTGCTGTTATAAAACTGGGTTTTTTGGGCATTAAACTATGATTAGTTTCAGTGAGACTTGAAACTGGGTGGGGTTTGAAAATTTACATGGTATCAACGCTGAGTTGAAGAGGAATGGAGAATTAAATTAGCCATACAAAGAGTAGGACATAAGTTACTTCACTAAACAAAATTTTGGAATTTGTTATTTCAGTCGAGAATGGTCAATGGCTACAGGTTTAAGCGTTGAGGACAAACTTGATGAGGTAGTAAATTTTGGTGGTGCTTGGAAGGAGAGAATAATTTTTCTTCTGAAGGAGAGTGAGTTATGGGACATTGTTGAGAACTCCACAACAAACCCAATGACAATACCTACAGATGCTACACTTATGGAAGCATATACCAAGAAGAGTGTCAAGGCTTAAAGAATGGTCCTTGATGCCATCAAAGACCATTTGATTTCGCATGTGACAGGGAAGACAAATGCCTATGAGATGTGGGAATCCTTGACGAAGTTGTATCAAAGTACAAATGAGAACTGGAAAATGAGAGAGAAACTGAAGAGCATTAGAATGACCAAGGCTGAAAATGTGGTCACATATCTTACCAGGTTGACAATGGTGAGGGATGAACTTGGTGTTGTTGGACATGCCATTGTTGACAATGAACTTGTGAGGACATCATTGAATGGGGTGACCAAACAATGGGCTATTTTTGTTGAGGGAATTGTGGTAAGGGAGAATCTTCCCAAGTGAGAACGTCTTTGGGATGACTTTGTTTAGGAGGAAACCCAGAGAGGATATGTGCATGGCAGTGCATCTACTGGTAATGATGAGGAAAATGTGGCTCTTGCTGCTAACAAGAAGTTAAAAAAAAGTCCTAAGGTAGGGAACAGGTCGAAGGGTGAAGGAAATAAGAACATGAGCAAAGTAAAGTGCTTTGCATGTCACAAGTTTGGGCACTATGCGGGGAAGTGTCCTAATAAGAAGAAGAAATAGATTGCAGCTTCAACAGAGGTGGAAGAGTTTTTCACCAAGTTCGACAAGGATTTTTTCTTAGTGGTGTGTCTTTCCACTAGAGCCACACATTCCAGTGTTTG
>CBVK0103922001.1:4888-22865 GCA_900067695.1 Picea abies | reverse complement strand
ATTGTTTAACAGTATGTTTCTTAAACATGAAATGAATGATAATGAGTTACCTTTTTCTACAACAATGTATATATTATTAAACTTATGTTTTGAAGAAACAAAATATACTGCAACAATATATAGAGACTCTATTTTATTATGACTATTATTTTGAATTTAACGGATGAATATTATAATTTCTATAATTTTTTGAAGTTGAACAATGAAAATGTTGCAGAGTTTAAAAACATGTTTTTTTACACCTTGTATCTATCTTAATTTTTACTTAAAACTAAAATTTAAATATACCCTTTTGCAAAGAACAATTTAAGGATTATGAATATATTTTTTTCAAATTTTTTCACAGTATATTTTTTGAGATACCGATATTTCATTTCACCGAATCATAATGTCTACTAAAAATATTATGTAGTGAGTTTTTTTAAAAATTAAATAAAATTAGATAAAAATAAAGAAAATGAAAAAAAATTATACGAATTGAAAGTAGATTAAATTTTGGAAAAGCTGGTGTCATTTTTGAAACCAAATTCTCAATGTTTGTAGGAGTCCGCAACCTCTGAAGTTTAGTTATGCTTGGGGCATTTCTCTGGTTTTGGTTTTCAGTTGCAATTTCATTGTTTCGGCTGAAAATATATTTCGGCCGAAAAAATAATTTTTCGGCCGAAAGGCTAAAATCTAACAGAATCCGTCAAACTAAAAAGTTTCCACAGCTTTCAGCCGAAAAACCAACTCTTTTGGCCGAAAGATTGTCGGACGAATTCCGACTGTCGGAAAATATGAAACAACACGTCGTATAGGTTTTTTTCGCGCCAAATTGTATAAATAGGATTGCAACCGAACAAATTTAACAAAATCCATCAAATGAAAAAAAATATATGAGCTCGAGGATAAGGATTTCAAAGCATTTCTATTACTGATTGTCGCTATATTCTTTTCTTTTTTTCTTTATTCCCTCTATTCCATATGCTTAATCGGAGGATCGATATCGATACATGGTGGCTTTTTAAAACACTTAAACAAAGTTTCGGATCATCTTTTTGGTTTTTGTTGAATAAGGTAAATGATATTTGTTCAAGTTTTTATTGGAATAACAATTTATGGGTTGAAAGATAAATGTTGAGCATTTTTTCAAGGTGAAGTCTTTGATGAACATATCTTTTAAAGATAACTATAAAAATCATGGGAAACAAAAGTTTGCGCAAGAGAAAATATGATCGTACTCGAGATGATACTCGCCAAATAGAGCAAAGGAAAGAGCTTTATCGGAGAAAGAAACAAGAATGTGCGATTATTGAAGAAATAAACGATGATAATGTCAATAGAGATTTTCGACAAGAAGAAGTTCAACCAGGTATGCATGCAGATATGATGATCAAGCACACGACACACATTGGGACTGTATTCAGAAAGTACAAAATTCAAAGTATAGAATTCAAATTAAAAATATTGTAAATAATATAATTGATTGTAATTACAATTTGATGTTTTTCAAAAAACAAAAATAGATTTGTCTCATCATGTCGAAGAACACGTTGAAACCGAAATTGAATGAGAAGACAAATCACCTATAGGTATGTGTACATAAATTTAGATTAATATAAGATGAACACTCAAGTATATATAATTTAGTGAATTTGTGTTCGGGTTATGTTTTTTAATATAAACTTTAAATTGAAATATACAGGAGAATCTATCAACATTGATGATGAAATATTAGAAAATGTTGATACTAACAAATTTGGAAAGAAAAAACATAATCATTATATAAGATATCGAACTAAGAATATATATAATACTTATTTCAAAGATGAATGAGTAACAACACAGGCTCAAGTTTTACTTTCTCTATTGAAGTCAAGAAAGTTAAAAGAAGCTACATCATTATTGGGTATTCAAAAGTCGACAAAGGATACAAAGGTGCAACAGAATGTCTTTAACAATATAACTAGTGTATTAAAAGCTTTTGGAAAATATCGAAACGAAGATGTTCGTGTTGCACGTAAAACGTTACAAACATCAATTGTTTCAAGAAACAATATAAAAGATCGTTTGACACTACACATGGCAAAAACTTTGGGAACGTCAAGAAACACATTACACAAACATAGAAAATTTCATTTCCAAATAGATGAAAATGATGAATTGGCTTGTTGGACATTGATTTCTAGACAACCCTACAGAAGAATTCCAACCAGGTATGCATGCACATATTGTCTATATTAAAAGTATAGAATTCAATTTTAAAATATTGTTTAATATAATTGATTGTAATTACAATTTGATTTTTTTCAAAAAACATAAATTAGATTTGTCTCATAATGTCGAAGAAGACGTTGAAACCAAAATTGAAGTAGAAGATGAAGATCACCTATAGGTATGTACATAAATTTAGATAATACAAGATGAACACTTGTATATATATTTTAGTGAATTTATGTCCGGGTTTTGTTTTTTAATATAAACTTTAAATTGAAATATACAGGAGAATCTATCAACATTGATGATGAAATATTAGAAAATGTTGATACTAACAAATTTAGGAAGAAACAAGATAATCATTATATAATATATCGAACTAAGAATATGTATAATACTTTTTCAAAGATGAATCAGTAACAATACAAGATCAACTTTTACACTCTCTAATAAATTCAAGAAAGTTAAAAGAAACTACATCATTATTGGGTATTTAAATGTCGACAAAGGATACAAAGGTGAAACAGAATGTCTTTGACAATATAACTAATATATTAAAAGCTTTTGGAAAATCTCAAAAAAACGATGTCAGTGTTGCACGTAGAGTGATACAAACAACAGTTGTTTCATCTAGCAATATAAAAGATCGCTTGACAAGACACATGGAAAAAACGATGGGAACCTCAAGAAAATCATTGCACAAACATAGAAAATTTTGATTGCAAATAGATGCAAATGATGAACTCACTTGTTGGACAATGATTTCTAGACAACACTACAAAGATAGACTTGCAGAAAATGTTAAAGAATTGGCCCATAATTGTTGGTTGGAAGAATCTCGTGTTTCACCACATACAAGGGATGTGTTGCGTCGAAGAATAGAATGAAATCAATATGAAGAACATCCAAAACATATATGTGTTGCGTCGAAGAATAGAATGAAATCAATATGAAGAACATCCAAAACATATATTGCCAATGACACAAATAGAGTTGTTTAATAAATTCAAAGAAGAGCACAAAGAAGTTAAAATTTCTATCAATACATTTGTGCAACAAAAACCATGGCTTGTTAGACCCATCACTATTCGTGACATGTGTTGTTGTCATTATCATGTGGAGTTTGAGTTGTATTATGGCACTTTTTTGGATTTTGGTAAAACTTTATGGCTAGATTCACCTCCTCCTTCCATAGTTTGTATAAAACGAACACTTCGAAGGTATCAGATGAACCCTCATACCGATCGATTTGAATCCGATTAACAAGTTGTTGAATGGTGCAACATGGCACTAATCCATGAATATAATCCGTCAAGAGTCCATAAACGTTTGTGATGTAGCCTTGTTTGTTCGAGCTAATGAGGTGAAAGGAGGTGGTTATGGTCCATTTGGAGGTAAAAAAGTTGTCAAGTAGAATTATGGTTGGATACGAGAGCATTAAAATACCTCCAGCTACCCCTCTGGCATCCACATCCACATTTTGGGCTTGTGTCCAACATCTTTGAAGAGTTGTTTCTTCTAATCCTGCACATTTCATTTCTTGTAGGAGGAGTATGTCTTGTTGTTCCTTCTTGATTCTTTCTTTGAGAAAAACTTGTTTTCTCTTTGCATTAAGGCACCTTATTTTCCAATATATTATATTCATGAGGATGATGGGGGTTGACGGGGAGGGAAGTTGTCTGAGATCAAATGAATTTGATCTGATTTGACAAGAAAGTTACCAACATCTTGAATGAGTTGGTGTTTCGATTTCCTGCCTCTCTTTTTTTCCTCTTTTGTAGGTTTGCGTTGTTCCTTTGAGGTTTCTTTTTCTATTCCAAAGTTTGTGCTAGCTCTTGATCCTCCAAGTCCATGTCTGGATCGCCAATTTTTGGGCCAAGAGTGGTTGGAAGAGAGGGTGTCGTGACTAGTGGTTGAGAGGAAGATTGGGAAGGGGAATCAAAAATAGCAGGGGTTTGACTGGATGCATGGGTTGTCAGAGGGTTGGTAGAATAAGAGGGGGTATCCAACGGGGTTTGAAGAGCATCAAAGGAGTTCTTGGTAGGAGGTCCAGGGGGCGGTCGGGGAGGTGCCCTCTTGGATTGGTGCTTTCGGAAAACCGTGACTTGGGTGAAGTTGTCCTTGGATTTGTCAAAATCTTTCTGAGCTATCTTGGGGGGTTATTTAAGGGAAATTCAAGGAATACATGTCCATGCTCATGACACTTGCAGCAACGAAAGAGAATTTGATCATAATCTAGGGTTTGGGAGCATTTATCGTCTTGGTAATCCAAGATAATGGCTCTAGGAAGGGATTTCAAAATGCTTAAATAGACACAGATGAAAGCATAAGCAATGTACCTTCATTGCTTGGTTTCCATCGAGGCATTGATGTAGTTGACTATGGTGTTTTCAATTCCTGCAAGGATCTCCTCCAGCCTAAATTCCTGTGGGAGAGAATATAACCCCAGCGAAACCGGAGCATGGATGAAGTATTCCTTTTATGGGATGAATCTCTCCATCGAGAATCAGAGAAAAATGCCTGTCGAGTTGTACGCCCCCCATTCGAATATTCGATTTATGTCCTCTAGGTTATGTAATATGATCGTAAAGAATCCTTTTGATCCTATTTGTAGGTCATGGTGACTCTTGTGTTTCCACCAATGTTGAATCCATTTGAACAGTTCTTTTTTGGAAGGCCATAACCCCAGGAATTTTCCTATCATGCAAAAATCTCTCATATATTGTTTCTGATCCTCTATTCTTAGAGAGCTAATGATATATTTAGGAGCTATCAAGGCTTGTGGGATCCATTTTTCGGGTTCCCAGGTGCAATTATTTCTTGGTTGACTGGTTTCTGGGTCGATGTCCATCGATTTTTCCTTCGACATTTCATCCTCCCAGATTAATTGTTGCATGCCCTCGAGGAGTTCGAAGGTTGATCATTTGAATTGAGTAGAGTCATGCTCCTTTCTTGAAACTGCACTATAGGAGGGGGTTGGGCCCGCCCTCCCTTGGCCTCCATGGCCACGACAATGGAAGAGATGGTGAGAGGTTTTAACATTGAACACTAGACGCAACTCAGCAATTGCTCATCACTTTTCTTCAAATAGTTCTCTTTCCATATTGTATCTGTTAATATTTAATCTTTATTATATGTATCTTAGATTATAATTCTCTGTCCATATTTTATGGGTTAATATTTAATATTTACAATATATGTTTTAAATTTTAAGGTTTTATTTTTTTGAATACTAAAGTTTATTTTAAAGTTAAATTTTAAGTTTCATATTGTATGAGTTAGTATTTGTAATATTTATAATTTTTATATTTTTCTTTTTTAATATTTGTAATATTTCTATTTTTTAGATTTTTCCTTTTACAATTTTTTCTTTTAACTTGTTAATATTAATTATTATTATTTTTTAGCTGTAAGTTTTTAATATTTTAACTACACCGAAAGACATACACCTATTGACCATGGGAACATTTAATAGGTTTTTAGTTCTTAATCAATTTTGTATGGACAAGATTAAATATTGATGGAATATTCTTAGTAGTCCCAATAAAACAATGGTTTTGATTTCAACCACTGGCTTCCTCACTATTATAAAGACATCAGTTTACATGTTTATTTTTTTACTTTTACTTAATCATATTTAAAATTTACTATGGTGGCTAGGTGATTGCCACGTATGAGTGATTAGGGTTTCATTTTCTAGGCCAACCTGAACCTTTTCCCTTCACCAGCCATGTTCTCGACACACTTACTCCTTCCATCCAACTCCTTTCGACTCCTTTCGTCCACCTGTAGGCCGTTTCTACTCCTTCCATCCACCTCTAGGTCGTTTCTCTTTCCCGACGATTCAGGTTTTGCAAGACGTCTTTTTTCAAGCCCTCCTTTTGATGTTCACCAACCACGAATTTGTGGCTGTGCTATTTATATATTTATCCTTTAACTTGTTAATATAATTTTTTAGTTGTAAGTTTTTAATATTTTAATTATATATATTGTATATAAAAATATTTTTTTGTATTTATGTTTATTTTCAAATTTATTTGTAACATGACAAGTTACAAAATGCCCACAAAAACCACACAAAAAGAATGACTTACTTTGGAGAGTCTTCAAAGTCGAGGAATTCTTACAATATTTATGTTTATCTTCAAATTTATTTGTAACAGGATAATTTATGAATTCTAGAAAACAATAATGGCTCACATGGAGAAACCTATACCTCAATGAGGAATATGCTACGGACTAGACCCCTACAAAACAGTCATAGAAAATGAAGTGTTTCAATCAATGAAGAAGAGAATGAACATATACAAAGTTTTTTCCATTTAAGGATTTGGCACGCATGCATGTTGGTGGTCGAAAGTGCTTTGGAAATACAAATACCATACTAGGGAGAAACATTGGAGATAGGGAGAAACATTGGTTGACATGGAACATGCTTTGCAACTATCCAATGCTCATGTATGGGTTCCACCTAGAAATTGCTTAAGTTTTTTACATCGAAGAAAATATCTGGTCGAGTATTCACTAGATACATCAACAACCCAATCAATTGTCGATATAGGGATGGGTCTATTGGATCAGAATGTGAGTCTCTTACTTTTCTTATGTCTCTGGTCATAGGAGTGGCCATGGATTTGCAATCCATCATTCCAAATTTCTCAAGAATCTTCACTGCATGATTTCCTTGTCCAAGGAAGATTTTGGGATGCTTCTGCCATACTTATAGGCCCAGTGCATGAGACTAAGATATTTCATATCACACTCAGATGTTAATTCATTTTTACACTAGGTGGTGAGAGACTCTGCATCTGTCAAGAATATGTTATCGACATACAACAGTAGACTCAGAGGTGCATTGTTCACAAATTTGTAGTAGATATTTGGATCTGCATGACTCTTAGAGGACCCAAGTCTTACTAAGTAAATATCATTTATGGCATACCAAGCTCATGGAGCTTGCTTGAGTCCATAGAAAGCTTTCCTTAATCTACAAACATGAGTGTTTCTGGAATGTACTTCAAAACCTTGAGTTTGTTCAATGTATACTTCTACTTCAATTGCTCCATTGAGAAAAGTTGTATATGATGTAGACTCCATCCCATGGAAGAAACAAGAGATATAATAACTCTAATAGAGGTATATTTGGCAAGAGGAGCAAAGGTTTCATCGTAATCTTCTCCCTGATTCTGGGAGAACCCTCTAGCTAAGAACCTTCCCTTGTATTTGTCCACGCTTCCGTCTAATGCATGTTTGATCTTATAGACCCATTTTGAAGTTACCACTGATGTTTCCTTGGGTCTAGGAAAGATTTCCCATACATCATTTTTCATGATATACTGGTGTTCTTCTGTCATGGCTTCTTTCCACTGTTTCTTCTAAGTTGTGTCTTCAAATGTGGTGGGTTTTTAATTTATAAGAGTTGTCATACATGGTTCATAGTTGGAGAATATATTTTTTTTTTAACTTTCTCTCAAGGCACCACTTGGGGATTTGAGTTTTTCTTCTTCTTGTAGAGTAGCTTCAAGCGAACCTGGACATTTTCTAGTTTTGGGTACAATGATTGATTCAATAGGTTCACATGGTTTCATCAGATGATTGAGTTGTTATCGTACTTCATTCTGACTTTCTGGAAGATAGGTTCTGTCTTCTTTGGACTCTTCATATTCTTCTTATTCCATGGATTCTTCTATATATTTATTGAAGGCAATATTCTCATTGAAGGTTACGTCTCTGTTAACTTCAATCTTATAAGTGTGTACATACATTTTTTCTCATAAGTGACATTTTGAGATCATAAGGAATAAACTTCAATTCTTCTAAGTAACATGTTGAGATCATAACAAGTATATTGTTATAATAGTAGAAATGAGGAGATGTACTTGTAGCATAAATACTTAAAGTCATACCATCATAGAAATGAGGGAAAATACACATGAGATTTTATTGAACTTTATAGCTTGGAAACATTCAAACATCTAATAGAACTTACATACTCAAAGATATTCAATTTAAAACTTTTCTCCAAAACCTTTTACTTATTATTCATAACTCAATAAAAAATAATTCATCAAACTTAAATTAACTGCATAAAAGGATTATTTATAAATATTTTTAGATATCAAGTTTATCCAAATTTTATTCTATTCATATTTTTTTCCAATTTTTAATTATTTTTATCACTTTATTATATAAATTAAAACCATATTTATATTATTAAAACATTCCATTTATATATATATATATATATAATTTCTAAAAACCATAAACATTTATTAGGATATAATTTCATTGCAAACAATAAACATTAGGTAACTTAGATTGTAATGTTCATACCACTTTTAGTTTGATAGCTTTTGATATTATATTTTTTCTTGTTTGATATTATAGCTATTATGTGTATCATTGTTTATATTTCTCTTTCCATATTGTATGAGTTAATATTTAATATTTATAATATATGTTTTAAATTTTAGAGGTTTTTTTTTTAATTCTATAGTTTCTTTTTTTTCATTTTTTTCCCTTTAAATTGCCAATAATGTTATAATAGTGGATGACTCTTTTTGCATATTGTATGAGTTAGTATTTGTAATATTTCTCATTTTTATTTATTTTTTTTCTACCATTAACTTGATAATGTTATTTTTTAGTTGTAAGTTTTTAATATTTAATTATATATATTGTATATAATTTTTTTATTATTATTTATGTTTATTTTCAAATTTATTTGTAACACAACAAGTTATGAAATGCCCACAAAATCCATATAAAAAGAATAACTTACTTTGGAGAGACTTCGAAGTCAAGGAATTATTACAATATTTATGTTTATTTTCAAATTTATTTGTAATAGGATAATCTATGAATTCCACTAAAAAAGAATGTATCACTTGGAGAGACCTAGACCTCAATGAGGAATATGATACTGATTGGAACCCTACACAACATTCATAGAAAATGAAGTGTTTTCATCAATGAAGAAGAGGATGAACAGATACAAAGTTTTTCCACTTTAAGCTTTCGTAGGCATGCATGTTTGTGGTAGAAAGTGATTTTGAAATAAAAATACCATACCAGGGAGAAACATGGGTCGACATGAAACATGATTTGCAACTAGCTAATGCTCATGTGTGGGTTCCACCTAGAACTCGCTTAAGGTTTTTACAACGAAGAAAATATATGGTCGAGTATTCACTAGATACATGAACAACCCAATCAATTGTCGGTATAGGGATGGGTATACTAGATTAGAGTCTGAGTCTCTTAATTTTATTATGTCTGTGGTCATAGGAATGGAAATGGAATTCCAACCCATCATTCCAAATTTCTGAAGAATCTTCACTGCATACTTTCCTCGTCCAAGGAAGATTTCACCACACTTTTTCCATACTTCTAGTCCCAAGTAATAGTGCATGAGACCAAGATATTTCATATTGAACTCATAAGTTAATTCATTTTAGAGTGGGTGATGAGAGACTCAGCACCTGCCAATAATAAGTCATCGAAATACAACAACAGTAGTAGACATTTGGATATGCATGACTCTTACTAAGTAACTATCAATTCTAGCATACCAATCTTTTGGAGATTGCTTGAGTCCATACAAGGCTTTCTTTAATCTGCAAACATGAGTACATATGGAATGCACTTCAAAACCTCGAGTTTGTTCAATGTATTCTTCTTCTTCAATTTCTCCATTGAGAAAAGTTTTATTTACATCCATCTAATGAAAACTCCATCCCATGGAAGCAACAAGAGACATAATAGCTTTAATAGAGGTATATCTCGCAAGAGGAGAAAAGGTTTCATCCTAATCTTCTCCCTCCTTCTGGGAAAACCCTCTAGCTAAAAACCTTGCCTTGTATTTTTCCATGCTTTTGTCTACTACATGTTTGATGTTATAGACCCATTTTGAAGTTACCACTGCTTTTTCCTTGGGTCTAGGCATGATTTACCATACTTCATTTTTCATGATAGACTCGTGTTCTTCTAGCATGGATTATTTCTAATGTTTCTTCTGAGTTGGGCCTTCAAATGTGGTGGGTTCTTCATTTATAAGACTTTTCATACATGTTTCATAACTGGAGAATCTTTTGGGTTTTTTTTCTTTCTCTCAAGGTGCCACTTGGGGAGTTGAGTTTTTCTTCTTCTTGTAGAGTAGCATCAAGCCAAGATGGAAATTTTCTAGTTTTGGGTACAATGACTGATTCAATAGGTTCACATTGTTTCATCGGATGATAAATTTGTTCCGGTTCTTCATTATGATTTTCTGGAAGACATGTGATTTCTTCATTAGGCTCTTCATATTCTTCTTATTCCATGGATTCTAATATATATTTCTTGAAGGCCATCTTCTCATTGAAGGTTATGTATCTGCTGACTTCAATCTTATGTTTGTTTGGAATATAGATTTTGTATGCTTTGGATGATTCACTATATCCAACAAATATTCCCTTGTTTCCTGAGGGTTCTAGTTTCTTGGTTTTATCCTTCAGGATATGAATGTAAATGGGGAACCCAATATTCGTAAGTGTTCCACATTGGGTTTATTTCTTGAGAAGGCTTCTTTTGAATTCATATCCTTCATTATGAGATAGGGACTTATGTTCAAAATATATATTGTTGTCATGGCTAATTCTCCCCATAAATACATGGATAAACCTTGATCATTCATTAGTTCCTTCATGGTTTCCTCAATGGATCTATTCTTCCTTTATGCTACATCATTTTGTTGAGGATTATGAGAAACGGTTAGCTCCCTCCTAATCCCTGTTGATTTGCAAAAGGATGAAAATTCCTTGGATATGTATTCTCCTCCATTATCTATTCTCAAAGTCTTGATTTTCTTTCTTTTGAGGTTTTCTAATTTTGCTTTGAATTCTTGAAACTTGCTGAAAACTTCATCCTTTGTCTTCAAGAGATATAAGAAAGTATTTCTTGAGTAATCATAAATGAAGGTTACATAATAAAGAGAACCTCCTAGATATTTGACTCGCATCGGACCGCAAATATATGAATGTATTAGATCTAGGATTTCCTTAGATCTATTATTTCTACTTGAGAATGGCTTGTTAACATTTTTGAGGTAAGAAAAAATGTTAACAATTAATATATATATATATATATATATATATATATATATATATATATATATATAATATATAGGTTGTACCTCATATATTGACAACTTTTTTGGTTGAGGAATGTCGAAATTGTAGGAAGAAAGGGTCTTGAATATGGAAGTGTTGCAAATCCATAAAGAATACCGATGCCTATTGTTGCAAGAGACACATTATTATGAGAAGAAGCTCATGTCTCGAAGTTTTCGTATATGAAACATTTTTGAAAATTATAATTTAATAAATTACTCACAAATTGTTTTGGCTGAATGTAAATTGAAGAAATTGCAGGTAGGATGGTATCATATATGGAAGGGGTGTAAGCTATATGGAAGAATGATATCTGCAGTCATAGAAGCCAAACATTATGAGTAGAAAGTTCATGCTTGGAAAATTTTGTTTTCCTGTATAAAACATATTTGACATTTATGATTGAAATTATTATAACAATATCTCATGACGAATGTATTTTTATAATACAAATGAGATGTTTTATATTGAATTTGTAAGATCATGAAAAATAACACTAGAAGGAAATCGAGCTCAATGATGAAGGCATGGAATGAAGAAAGTCCAGTGGACTTGGTGCAGCTAGAGCTCTCGAAGCCACAACTCTGAAACTTCCTATCCGAGTGCATTAGAGCCCTTGAGAGAAGTGGAATAACCTGAGTGACTGCATGGAAGATAAAGGGGTTCATTTCTTTAAGTTGTGTAGGGATTAGAGGGAAGGAGAGATAATTGGTTTGAACTACTACGAGAAATACAAATTATGAAGATCATTATACATGTTTTGGGTCGAAATACCTATGTATAGATGTTTAATTTTAGGCAAGAGTACCTATGTATATAAGAGTTTGCTGGAATTTATGTGTGGATTAATTCCAAAGATCCTATATTTGTTATGTTAATAACATTGGAATGGTGTTTTGCACTGAGGACAGTGAAAAAATAAGGGGAGGGAGATGTAACATCTTAGTTTTAACCCTTACGAACTATAATGTCGTAATGTACCTCAAATTTACCATAAAAAACAAAAATTGTGACATAATTCAACTTCGTTTAAGCTTAGAATTTAAGAGAAGGTAAGATTCAATTCGATCCATACTGGCATTATTACACTAGTCTAGTTTACCTCGAACATAAATTTGTCAAACTAATCAGTTCCACACATTTAAATTATGCTGGTGATTGCAAGTCTGGATCTTCATGACTACTAGAATAGTAGGTAACTTGATTGTCTGCTATGTGCACATGTAAAGGCGAATATTATCGTTTTTACTGTCCATTCATTAAAGTATTTGAGTTGATCCTATAGAAATAATTCCTACTATGTTCCTACAGTTTTGTGAAGGTATAGAGGTCAATCGGGTTTTTGGTGATTACAAGTGTTGAATAAATAAAGGACCCCGTTGTTTGCCGAAATCTGAAATATGAGATGACTGTGGCCAGCACTTTGGGGTTTTAGGGTTCAGAGTTTCGCGAGTACAAAATCCAGACATCATCACAAAACATTTCCCGAAATTGCGAAAATATGTCGAGCACTTCGGGATTTTGGGGTTCAGGATTTCGTGAATACAAAAGCCAAACATCAACACACAACAACTCCCAAAATTGTGAAAAGTGATCAATGAGCACTTCGAGATTTCAGAGTTCGGTATTTCACGAGTACAACAGCCAAACATCAACACAAAACATTTCTCGAAGTTGTGAAAAGGTAAAGTGGGATCAACACTTTGAGGTTTCGGGGTTCGAAATCCCGCAACTTCAAAATTCAAAAAATCAAAACACCACAATTTCCATATCGCGAAAGGAAAGTGGGACCCGCATTTCAGGGTTTTGGGGTCCGGGACTTCGTGACTTCAAGTACCCAACAACAACATATACAAACTTCTGAAATGCGAAAAAGGAAAGGTGAGATTTGCATTTTGGGATTTTGGGGTTCGGAACTTCGTGAGTTCCGGTGTCCAAACATCAACATATACAAACTTATGAAATGCAAAAAGGGAAAGGTGAGACCCGCATTTCAGGATTTCGGGGTTCGGAACTTTGTGAGTTCTGATGTCCAATCATCGACATATACAAACTTTTGAGATGCGAAAAAGGGAAAAGGTGAGACCCACATTTCAGGATTCTAGGGTTCGAAACATTGCGAGTTCCAGTGTCCGAACATAAACATATACAAACTTCTGAAATGCGAAAAAGGGAAAGGTGAGACCCGCATTTCAGGATTTCGAGGTTCAGAACTTCACGAGTTTTGATGTCCAAACATCAACATATCTGAATCCAATCCATGGAAAGACAAAGGGAACAAACAGGTTCCTCCCAACCATAGAACAGGGCAGCCAAAGTCACTTGCCCGATTCACCCCTTAGCCTGACCATAAATCCATGAGGGAGAACTTGGAAACTCCTCCCAAACAATGTCCCTCAATTCCAACAGTTATCTTCTTGCCTCACACTTACTCAACAGTGCTCATAATAGAAAGGAAAATTTGTTTCAGCAGGCTCCTCTTGCCTCACACTCAATCCGTAGTGTTCATAATAGCAAGAGAGCTCAAAAATATTTTCTCCAACATACTTGGCAGCATCCTTCCTCCTCAGATATGCTATTTATCCTTTTTTTTGCCCGTGTATTTTTCCCTCCTTTGGGGATTTTCGCAGCTCTCTTTATTCCTGATTTTCAAGGGCTACGAGTGGCAAAATCTCTAATTTTCCACTTCTCATAATCATCCTAGAGGTAGTTCCAACATGTTCCCCTCTCATGGAGTCATGATCAACTGATTTTCACATGGTTGTTCCATTTGTCCTCCTGCAATTAATATAAATATTATATTGCGATACAAGTGTCATAATCAAATATTTAGTTGAGTCCAAATAGATAATTTCCCAACATTCACAATTATTAAATTTGAAATTCAAAATTGCCATAAATGGAAAAAAATTTCCAAATTCAAATTTGCCAAAAATGGAAATAAATTTCGAGCACACAAAAATAAAAAATATTTTATTTTTGGGGGATGTCACATCCTTCCCCCGTTCAGTAAAACATTGTCCTCAGTGTTCATTCCTTTCCTAGAATAGGATTAGATTATATTTTTGCAAATCTCCATCCAATTCCCAAGTGGCCTCCTCAGGACTAAAGTGCTTCCATTGCACCTTTACCTGAGCAAGGGCTATATTCCGAAGTGTTATTTCTATCCAGTCCAAAATGCGTAGGGTTTCCACTTGGAACTCGCCTTCAGGTTCCACCTGCACCAAGTTCCAACCAATCATATGAGTAGGGTCATGAATATACTTTTTCAACAAAGAAACATGAAATACATTATGAATTCTTAGATTAGTTGGAAGTGCAAGCTAATATGCTACGGGTCCAATTCGAGCTAGTATCTCAAAGGGTCCAGAAAACCTAGGTGCCAGCTTGGCACAGTTCCCTAACTTCAGCGAGATTTTTCGGGCTTTGACCTTCAGGTAAACATGGTCTCCCACTTGAAATTCCACGTGTCTTCTTTTCTGATCCGCATAGCTCTTATGTCTATCGTGTGCTTCTTTCAAGTTTTGTTGTACCTTGCTTGCCATGTTCTCCATTTCTTGGAGCATCTTTGGTCCAACCATGAGTCTGTTAGCTGGGTTATCCCATCTAATTGGAGTTGTACACTTTCTTTCATACAGTATTTCGTAAGGGCTCAACTTAGCCGAAGTTTGGTACCCATTATTATATGCAAATTATACCAAGTGTAGGTAGTCTTCCCACCTGTTCAGCTTTGTTCTTACATACATGAGAAGAATATCCTCTATGATTTGGGTTGTCCTTTCGGTCTTCGTACTGAAATTCAAATTAGTATTTAGTCCTGCAAACAATTTCTTCCAAAAAGAGGATGTGAATTTTACGTCTCTATCTGAAATCACCATTTTAGGAATACCATGCACTCTAAAAATTTCTTTCATGAATATTTCAACAATGTTAATAACTTTAAAAGTAGACTTTACAGGAATAAAGTGTGCATACTTATTGAGTTTATCAATTACAACCATGATAAATCATTCTGTTTCTGAGTTTTAGGCAAACCTATTATAAAGTCTAGTGATATGGTCTCCCATTTCCATTCTGGTACTGGTAATGGTTGTAATAGGTCGGCTGGATGCTGGTGTTTGGCCTTAACCTGCTGACAATATTGGCACCTAACCAAGTACTCTGTTGTTTTTCCCTTCATGTTAGACCAGCAAAATAGCTTCCTGAGTGTTGTTATTGTTTTTTGGTAGCCTGGATGGACAGTATACAGTTTCTTATGCACTTCGTCTAAAATAGTTAATTTTATCTCTGCTGAATCTGGTATGTAAAGTCTATTTTTAAATATTAATAGTCCCTTCTTGTCGATACTTATATCTAGCTTATCTAAGTTTGTGATACTGTTTTGAAATTCTGCCATCATCTTAGTGTAATTCCCGTCGCTAACCCTCTCGTTCTTATTCTTTGTTCCAGATCACTTTCTTCCCTACTGATATTTATCTCAAATAATCGATGGATTCTTCTGCTTAAAGCATCTGCTACTTTATTTTCCTTACCCTTAATATGTCTGACCTCGAAGTCGAATTCGCTCAAGAAGGCTAGTCACCTTGATTGTCTTGCATTAAGGTCTAGTTGGTTAAACAGATATTTCAGCCCACTATTATCCGTCAATAGTAAGAATTTTTTGCCCATTACATAGTTTCGCCAAATTTTTAAGGCATGTATTACTGCTGCCAATTCTAATTCATGAGTGACATAATTTCTCTCATGTTCCTTTAATTTTCAGGACTCATAACAAATCACGTGCCCTTCTTGAGTTAAAACACCACCTAGTTCCTCTTTACTTGCATCAACGCATACTATGAAGTCTTTATTTGGGTATGCTACCTTCAAGATGGGTGCTAATGTCAATAATTCTTTTATCTTGTTAAAAATGCCTTGACACTTTTGCGACCAGTTAAACTTCCAAGTTTAACTGGTCACAAAAGTGTCAAGTCATTTTTAACAAGATAAACCAAACGATTTCCACAGCTTTCGACCGAAAAACTAATTCTTTCGGCTGAAAGACTGTCGGACGAATTCCGACCGTCGGAAAATATGAAACGACATGTCGTATCTAGGTTTTTTTCGTGCCAAATTGTAAAAATAGGATTGCAACCGAACAAATTTAACACAATCCATCAAATGAACAAAAAGATATCAGCTCGAGGATAAGGATTTCAAAGCATTTCTATTACTGATTGCCGCTATATTCTTTTCTTTTTTTCTTTTTTCCCTCTGTTCCATAGGCTTAATCGGAGGATCGATATCGATACATGGTGGTTTTTTAAAACACTTAAACAAAGTTTTGAATAATCTTTTTGGTTTTTGTTGAATAAGGTAGATGATGTTTGTTCAAGTTTTTATTGGAATAACAATTTATGGGTTGAAAGATAAATGTTGAGCATTTTTTCAAGGTGAAGTCTTTGCTGAACATATCTTTTAAAGATAACTATAAAAATCATGGGAAACAAAAGTTTGCGCAAGATAAAATATGATCGCACTTGAGATGATACTCGCCAAATCGAGCAAAGGAAAGAGCTTTATCGGAGAAAGAAACAAGAATGTGCGAATATTGAAGAAATAAACAATGATAATGTCAATAGAGATTTTCAACAAGAAGAAGTTCAACCAGGTATGCATGTAGATATTATGATCAAGCACACGACACACATTGGGACTGTATTCAGAAAGTACAAAATTCAAAGTATAGAATTCAAATTAAAAATATTGTAAATAATATAATTGATTGTAATTACAATTTGATGTTTTTCAAAAATCAGAAATAGATTTGTCTCATAATGTCGAAGAAGACATTGAAACCGAAATTGAATCAGAAGATGAATCACCTATAGGTATGTGCACATAAATTTAGATTAATATAAGATGAACACTCGAGTATATATAATTTAGTGAATTTGTGTTCGGGTTATGTTTCTTAATATAAACTTTAAATTGAAATATGCAGGAGAATCTATCAACATTGATGATGAAATATTAGAAAATGTTGATACTCACAAATTTGGAAAGAAAAAAACTAATCATTATATAAGATATCGAAATAAGAATATATATAATACTTATTTCAAAGATAAATGAGTAACAACACAGGCTCAAGTTTTACTTTCTCTATTGAAGTCAAGAAAGTTAAAACAAGCTACATCATTATTGGGTATTCAAAAGTCGACAAAGGATACAAAGGTGGAACGAAATGTCTTTAACAATATAACTAGTGTATTAAAATCTTTTGGAAAATCTCGAAAAGAAAATGTCTGTGTTGCACGTAAAACGTTACAAACAACAATTGTTTCAGGAAGCAATATAAAAGATTGTTTGACACTACACATGGAAAAAACTTTGGGAACGTCAAGAAAAACATTACACAAACATAGAAAATTTCGTTTCCAAATAGATGTAAATGATGAATTGTCTTGTTGGACATTGATTTCTAGACAACCCTACAAAGATAGACTTGCAGAAAATGTTAAAGAATTGGCTCGTAATTGTTGGTTGGAAGAATCTCATGTTTCACCACATAAAAGGGATGTGTTGCATCGAAGAATAGAACGGAATCAATATGAAGAACATCCAAAACATATATTTCCAATGACACAAATAGA
>CBVK0103921942.1:0-20764 GCA_900067695.1 Picea abies | reverse complement strand
TTGGTGGGGATCACTTAAGTCAACATGAGATTAAGTCACAACCGTTGGATTTGACTTAAGTTGTCTCAATGCTTGATTAAGTCCCCATTGTCAGATCTAGATCTCGAGGAGAAGATCTAAGGGCCAAGATTGAATGAGAGAAAGGCTAGGGTTATAGTACATCAAGAAGACCTCATTTCTCATTATCTCAAGAGAAGTTAGCCAGCTGAGTGAGAGAGGCTCTTCAAGGGAGATCAAATGACAGGTTAAGTCGAACCAGTCAAGGAGGGGCCGAGTAGGGTTAAGAAGAGGTCAAGTTGGAGTGGGCAAGAGGAGAAAAGGGGCTGAGTAAGAGCCCAAGAAATCTCCAAGGAAAGGATCTTCCAGCCAAGCTAGAGAGGACCGATTTCTGTATACTGTACAGTTGTATGGCCGACTAGAGAAGATTAGTAACTGTACGGAGCTGTACAGCTGGCATGATCTCCTATACCAGTATTACTGTGACATTTTTATATGTATCTTTGGCTGAGAAACAAATGCAATAAGGTTTTCCCTAGAGGAGTGGGGTTTCCAGAAATTTTTGTGCTGATATCTTTTGTGTGGCTATTCTAAATATTTTACCGTTAATGATTATAGCATAAAATGTGTGTTTTTCCAGCCTGTTAATCAGATTTGATATTTCTGTGTTTGCTGGTTTATCTATGAGTTTATGCTATAAAAGTTTACATGGTATCAGAGCTAAACCCCTAACAGCTCCAAAAGATTTTCTGAAGTATTGTGCTCCAGGGACAAGGAAGGGAAAGTCGACTCAACTGTCAAAGAACCCCTGTTAGCCAAGACATGCTTCTTTCATCAGAATGGTCAAGATTTGACCTTGAGAAAGGGTGTTGTAGGATCTACGACCCCTCCAAGTTGAAGAAGAAGGACTTGTGGAGAGGGTCGACCTGTTCAGTCTAAGAGGGAGCAAGTTGTAGCTGGCCCAGGATTGCTCAAGAGGTGTTGAGCTGAGAAGGGTCTCTAGAAGAGGCTAAAGTTGAGTAGCAAGATGGCTACAAATCTTAGGTATGAGGATAGACTAGATGGTGCTTCCAACTACGTACAGTGGAAGTACCAGATGAAGAATGCTCTTCAAGAAAGTAAGGTATGGGGTATTGTTGAGAAGGCTGCCAAAATCCCCACTGATCCTAGGGAAAAAGAATTGCATTATGCTCTAGAGATCATAGCTCAGAGGATTCTCCTAGATGGGGTGAAGGATCACCTCGTACCCAATATTGGTGAGAAGCAAACAACCCATGAGATGTGGTCACATCTGAAGGGACTATTTGAGGCTTAAGCATGAGAGCAGAATCATGGCTCTCAAGGAGAGACTTCAACACACAAGGATGACAAAAGGNNNNAATCATGGCTCTCAAGGAGAGACTTCAACACACAAGGATGACAAAAGGGGAAGGCATTGCAACCTTTTTCACCAAGGTGAAACAATTATTAGATGAGCTTCTTTCTAGGAGTAAAGCTCTCCCCAGGTGAGATGGTTAGATCATCTTTGAGAGGCTTCCCAAAGGAGTGGGACCCCTTCATTGCAGGAATAGTGGTCAGAGAAAACCTGCTAGAATGGGACAGGTTGTGGAATGATTGCTGCCAAGAAGAAATCAAAAGAGGAAGGGATGTAGATGAGGATGAAGAGGAGGGGAATCTCACTCTCACCTCCAAGAGGGGAGTCAGAGGTAGGAGAGGACTAGCTTCTAGAGGAGGAGCCACAAGTGGTAGGCCAAAGAAGGATCTCTCACATGTTCAATGTTATGTGTGTGGAGAATTTGGGCACTATACCATCTAGTGCTCTCAAGCCAAGAAAGGAAATGGAGCTAAGGGTAGGAAGAAGCAAGTGGTTGCTTTATCAAAAGAGGAGGATCAATATGAGGAAGAGGATGAGCAATAGTTGGTTTCCAAAACTCGCCAGTTTTCCAAAATGTTCAAGGATGAGTATACACTCTTCCTTGAATCGGAGGGAATATCTAGAGATGGGTGGTACCTATACAATGGTGCACCTTGCCACATGACTGGGGAAAGATATTCATTCTAGGAGTTCTTAGCTAAAGACTTGGGCTATGTAAGATGTGGTGTGCACTCTAGCATGGTGGCAGTCTGAGGAGAAGGGATGGTGTCACTACAAATAGAGTCAGGCATGATTCTAAGGGTGCCAAGGGTACTTTATGTACCAGGTATGAGAGTTAGTCTACTCTCAATCTCAACCTTGGATTATTAATGCTACGATGCCAGTTTCTTTGGTTGTGGTATGCATATTCTCTCTATCAGAGGTTAGGATCCAAGACCACCTATGATAATATGTATCAATGAGGATCTCCTGTACAGGTTGTGGGTGAAAAGCATCTACAAATTCAAGGGTGGATGTGATGGGACAATTGGATTACATTTGAGAGAGAAGGAGGCTCTCCTTAGCAGGCCCACATGATGGGAGTGGAATCAATTAGAGGAGTGGGGATACCCATATGGTCTCAGTGCGAGTGGAAAAATCAACTACCGATCATAGCGGGTTGAGTATCCATACTAAGAGAGGATGAGTCTCTCATATTCAGAGGGAGAGACTCACAATTATGTGGACCATGGAGGGGACAACTCCAGTGGCAATACCTCCCTCGATAAGAGGGAGTGTTAGAGTATGTAGCTCGGGCAGGTACTTCCACACTAGGGGTTTCTAGTAGCGTGGAAGCCCCCCCCATGATGTCTAGACATATTAGTGATCGTGGGGATCTCTTAAGTCAACATGAGATTAAGTCACAACTGTTGGATGCGACTCAAGTTGTCTCAATGCTTGGTTAAGTCCCCACCATTAGATCTATATCTTGAGGTGAAGATATAAGAGCCACAATTTAATGAGAGAATGGCTAGGGTTCTTAAAAGACCAAGAGAGACTCATTTCTTATTATATCAAGTGAAGAAAAATATCTGAGGGAGAGTGGCTTTTTTAAGAGAGATCTGGCATCTGATTGAGTCAAACCAATCAAGGAGGGTCGAGTAGGGCCAAGAGAAGACCAATGGGTCATTTGAGTAAAGGGAAGAGAGATAGTAAGGCTCCATAGACTCTCCCAGTGCAATAGATAAATAGAATAAAGAGAAGATACAAGATGTAAGGTAGAATAAAAGTTACCCATAAATTGTACTAAGTACCAAGGAGACCGTACGAATGGTACAGATTGATGGAGTAGGGTCAGAAGGGTATTGTATGTGTGTTTGCAATAGTTTATAAGCTCTGTAACAACCTAACAAGGCAGACAAAAGAGAACCCGAGCTATAACAGGGGTACCGTACAGTTGTATGTCCGCCCAACAAAGGACTGGAAACTGTACGAAACCACACAACTGGTACGGGCTCCTAAAGCAACATCATTGTGGTGTTTTTTGTATGTATCCTTGGCTGAGAAAAATACAATAAGGTTTTCCCCAGAGGAGTGGGGTTTCTAGATATTTGTGTTGATATCTTTTGTGTGGCTGCTCTAAATATTTTATTGTTAATGGTTATTGCATAAAATGTGTGTTTTCAACCATTTAATTAGATCTGAAACTCATTGTGTTTACCTATGAATTTATGCTATAATTGTTTTACAAATATGGGTTTTCAACAATATATCTATTAAACTTCGAGTAACCAACAATCAAATATGGGGTTTACAACAATATATCTATTAGATTTGAGTGAACAATAGTTAGATCTAGTGCAGATTTAAGTCACCAAGATCTAGTACAGGTTCAGGGTATACAAAAACTGATCTATTAGATCTAAGTGACCAACAATCAAATCTAGTGCATTTATGAGGCTTGCAACAACAAATTTATTAGTTCTAAGTGACTAGAATCCATATCTAGTGAAGATCTAGGGTTTATAACAACGGATATATTAGATATGAAGTCCAACAATTGAGTTTACTAGTGCTTGAAGGACTAAGGAAAATTTTACGAAAATTTGTTTAGATATGAAAAATGGCAGCAACTAGTCTCAGGTTGGAAGGAAAATGATCTTGGGATATTGTTGACAAAGTATTTCCTTCAACGATAGATCCACAACAATTGGAAGCTCAAAAGAATGAGATCTGAGCCATGCATGTGACCTTTGATGTAGTGAAGGATCATTTGATCCCTTACTTGTCCGAGAAGAAGACATCCAAAGAGATGTTTGATACCCTGGTAAGTCTTTATCAAAGCGAGAACAAAAATATGAAGATGGTATTGAGGAATAAGCTTAGATCCACGCAAATGTCCAGATCAGAATCATTTACTAGTTACCTAATGAAGATCACCTATATCCATGATCAACTTGCACCAGTTGGTGAGGTGGCTGATGTAGAATGGTAAATACGACATTGCATGGATTCTCAAACCCTTGGAACCATTTTTCAAGGGTATTTTTGACATGAGAACCTTCCCCACTTTTGAGAGGATTTGGGACGATTGTATCCAGGACGAAACTTGAGAGGAGTCTAAATCCAACATGGAGGAAGGTGATGAGAACCCGACCCTTATCAATCAGATGAAGAAGGTGTTAGCACTGAAAGTCACACTTTGACTACTAAAGTGTAAGATTAGGACCCATTAGAATGCAAAAGATAATTTTGGTTTTGAATAGTTGGATCAACAAGATGGAGAAAGAAAGGGAGAGGGAAACAAACTACAGATTAGTAGGCTACACCAATGGGAAATGGAGTCACAAACATTCTACTCATAGAAGGCACAAAAGTTGCTCAACAAAAAACAAGATTATATGTTGATAGGTGGAAGAATGAAGAAGGAAAACATAAGATAGAAAACATGAGATTAAGTCACAACCGTTGGATGTGACTTAAGTTGTCTCAATGCTTGATTAAGTCCCCACCTTCGGATCTAGATCTTGAGGAGAAGATCTAAGGGCCAGGATTGAATGAGAGAAAGGCTAGGGTTATAATACACCAAGAAGGCCTCATTTCTCATTATCTCAAGAGAAGTTAGTCAACTGAGTGAGAGAGGCTCTTCAAGGGAGATCAAGTGACAGGTTAAGTCGAACCAGTCAAGGAGGGGCTGAGTAGGGTTAAGAAGAGGCCAAGTTGGGGCGAGCAAGAGGAGAAAAGGGGCTGAGTAAGAGCCCAAGAAATCTCCAAGGAAAGCAAGAGGAGAAAAGGGGCTGAGTAAGAGCCCAAGAAATCTCCAAGGAAAAACTCGGATCTAGAGAGGGCGTATCCAGGCTGCTAAGAAGGGAAACGAATTTCCCAGAAGCTGCAGCAAGTGAAGGGAAGGCCGTACGACTCAGCTCAAGGGAAATCTGTATAGGTCGTACGGACACCAAGCAGAGAAGAAGAAGAGGGCCAAAAGGGAAATCGGGTCAAGCACAGAAGGGATGAGAAGAGTCCGTACAGCAGTATGGATCTTCCAGCCAAGCTAGAGAGGACCGATTTCTGTATACTGTACAGTTGTATGGCCGACCAGAGAAGATTAGTAACTGTACGGAGCAGCACAGCTGGTATGGTCTCCTATACCAGTATTACTGTGACAGCTTTATATGCATCTTTGGTTGAGAAACAAATGCAATAAGGTTTTCCCCAAAGGAGTGGGGTTTCCAGAAATATTTGTGCTGATATCTTTTGTGTGGCTGTTCTAAATATTTTACTGTTAATGATTATAGCATAAAATGTGTGTTTTTCCAGCCTGTTAATCAGATCTGATATTTTCTTTGTTTGCTGGTTTATCTATGAGTTTATGCTATAAAAGTTTACAGTACTGTCTTGTCCTTACCACGCAATGCACATGCTGAATTGGTAATGCCAACTTTGTTCAACCTACTGTTGATAGCCAATCCTTGATGAAGCAGTGGCCACCTCCAAACTTCATTTTTAATTGTCTGGAAACTTGGTTATTAGAGGGACATTTTTGCATCATGGAGAATAGCTCAAGACTGCTGTTGAATGTTTCCTAGTTGAATAGTTGTTCAGTAACTGAATAAATGAAATTTAATGTCACAGGGGTGTTACCTGAAGGGTCACATTCTGCATTTTGTAACTTTACCTATCCTCTAGAACCCCAGTTACTGTTTCCAATCAACTGGAAACTTTGCTATGAGAAAGGGCCATTTTGCATCAGGAAAAATAGATGGGGGCTGTTGATGAACGTTTTCAAGTGGAATGGTTATTCAGTAGTCAATTACATTACTTATAATACCATGGGGATGTTACCTAAAAGGTGACATTCTGCACGCTGAAACATTTTTCAAAACTCCCGTGATTGTTTCTAAATGATCTGTGAGCTTGGTTTCTGGAGAGGTATGTTTTGGTCAATGTGCCTGCGTACTCACTACCTGTCAAAGCCTTAGTTTAGTACCTTTTTTAATCCTATTTAGACTTGGCTAGGAACAGATATCTGCAGAACAAAGAAAGGGCAGTGGGGCTTAGGTAGGTTGTTAACATGGCACTAGTCGTAATTCCTTCTGTCAATAATAACTTGTTTGTGCTTCTCATGGCCCTTATTAGGCAATTGTGGGTTGATAATGTATGGCGATTGTAAATTATTTTTTAGTAACTATAGAGATTTTGCAATATGGGATGGAAAGAGCTGAAATATATTCAAAATTAATTATGCTTGGATAAATAGAGTTCTCAAGCTGCATGTAATCATAAAATGCTGCTGGGCACAATTTTTTTTTCACAGTAATGGTTGCCTTTTATATCAATAAAAGTGCCGTGGCCAAACCGGTTCAGCTTTCATACATTTCAAAATTAGGCCATCTGGTGCCATTGTCAGCAGAGAAGAGACCATAAAAACTAGAAGCCAAACCAACCTAAATACCCTGCCTGAAGATCTGCAGGTATATAGTATATACCCTTATAAACAGAAAAAGAGTTCAACAAAGCATCAATTAAAAAAACAGAAATTAAGGCCCATAAGGGGCATCAACCACATTATCCACCTGGGTTGCTAGGCTACCTTTTAATTCTTCCAAGAGGGTCAGAGATGAGTTATCAATCTGGGCAGCAGCAGATGAGTCTTCCAAGAAGTTGGGTAGGCCATCAGCAAGGGGGGGATTGATGTGATCAGCAATGCGAGTCACTAGGTCCGAGAGGGCGTCCAGTGAAGCAGAGTATTCCAACTATCTTCCTTGCAGCAGGATAAGAGATGCACGTGCTTCCTTTTCCAAGTCCCTAAGACCCAGGATATGCCCTCCCTACCTCCACAACGTTCTCATCTCTTACACTATTTTCCTCTGTTATTCGTTGAGCCATGGCCTTTTCCATTTTTCCCCTTCAGAGTTGAAGAGGTGGTCAGTTGCATGACCTCCTCTATATCTTGCTCCAAGTGGTTCAGGCATTTCTTTAAGCCCTTCATTTCACCTTGCAGGTAGCAGTAACAACAACAGTGGGTCATGTTGTCTCTTGAACTAGCCTTTTGAAAATGCACCAGCCCATTGACTTCGTCCTTCTCCACTGTAAAGGTCACGACTACTAGAATTCTCTCCAAGGCCGAATGGGCATGGATATCATTCTCTTGAGCTCAACTATAAGCCCCATTTCCCTCTCCAGTTCCTAATCATGACATGACAAGTATTAACCAATGGCTGAGCTTTGAAGGATTGCATGCAGCAGGATTGATTGGACAAATGTGGGAGGTAATGTCCGTTGTCATAGTGATGAAATGGATGGAGGGAGGCAAGCCTGGGGGCTTTATTGCGCCAGTCCTCTACATGGAAGGTATGTGGCAAGTGGTAGGGAAATGCCCACCCCCTTCAATGCCAACGGGTATGGCCTCCTAGGGATGTGGCAGCAGCTTCAAGACCATAATTAAGGTAGGGGGAGACGGGATGCACGTGTTCCCTACCATCCTTTAAAACAAATAATCCTTTGGGCAGGGGTCCACCTCTATGTTTAACTCTCATTTGACATGTAAGAAAGAGACAGACCTGAACTCTTTGGACAAAGGGATTTTCCTTTGTGTGATCCTTGCAATTTTGATTCTTTCAAAGGTTTTCCAAGGAGCAGCAAGTGAATGATGAGGATCAAACAGTAACTTGTGTAATGTCGTGATTGAGTAACACCTGGATCACTTGGAGTGAATCTAGTCCATCCACCTTTTTATTGGAGGTAATCCCCAACCCCAAGCTATCTCGAGCACTTTTTGTCCATCAGGATCAAAGAGACTCCCCCCAAGACCTGCCAACCCCTGCTGGGCACACTGCTATGGGCACTATTACTAGTACTGCCAACAATTGAGAAAAGTTGACAACTGTAAGGAATGGAATATTTTATACAAAAGTTGGTGAGTCTCGACTCTCTCCATTATTAACCATGAAATCTAAGTGCTATACATAAATATTCTAGGAAAGACAACTTTTCTTTTTGAAAAGGAAAGACATAACGTACTGTTAGTCTTTGTAAATTTTTGAGAATATAGTCAGTTTGGGTATATTTTATATTAATTTGGCTAGTGTTCTAGGAAAAAATTGCAATTGGCTAATCTAGCTCTAGAAAAAATCAGAGAAAATTAGGCATTTGGAGAAAAATAGACCATAATATCTTTCCAGTTACAAGAACAAACTTTATTGGAAAAACGCTCATCACTCCTACTGGGAAAGCCACAACTTGTTGAAAACATCACCATATATCTGAAGAGAATTTGTCATTCCCTCACTGAAGGAAGTGTTCCATGCAACACTATTTATCTGCTTGCAAATGTGTTTTGGGTGTCATAGTAAACCAGTCATGCAGAAAATGTCTTTTCTAAGGTGTTAAACCTTGGTGAGTGGTATCACACTGAAGCGAAGTTCTCCAAAGATGTAGTTGAAGGATGTTATACTCACACGAAGTTACAGCCATAGCACATGTCAGTATGAGGGAAGTCATTTGGGTGAATGACGTTCCTCATGCTTCTTGCTATGCTGTACAATTGGTATCACACCAAAGCAAAGTCCTCCAAAGACATAGCCGAAGGATGTGATACTAACACGAAGTAACAGCCTTAGTGTATATCACTTACAACTTATACATCCAGAAGCAACGCAAGCACCACTACCAGCACTCTTTCCTGTCCCAGCTTATCCACTACCTTGATCAGTTACAGATCCTCCAGTCGATCCAGCAGTAGCATAAGTCAATCCAGATCAGATTTTTTGTAGATGTTTGCAAGGCCCTTGAACATAATCTGGTGAAGGTTTTGTGTGAAAATTGGACAAGTAATACATGTACTGTTGCCTATTTTACTTTTCAAATAAAACATTGAAGCCAACGATACTGAAAATATGAGAGACAAGATTTAAGATAGTCATTATGTTGTGACTGCGCCTATTTATAAGCAAGATCTTACAGTTAACCAAAACAGAGACAAAGTAATATATCCTCTACAATAATACAGAAAATTTACAACATGTAGCCATTACTAGTGTCATCAAAATATGTCAAACAATGCTTCAGCTCTCCTATGGGGTTTCCTTGAGCAAGAGGATGATTACATCAATCTCATGATCATATGTTGATCTTCACAAATATAATAATTATATAAATAATTATTAATTTTTTGTGATGCCCTTATTGTTTGATTGCTTGTATAATGCATTTGCTACTATCTGGATTGATCTTCATTGAAGTTTAATAAATGTACTGGGTAAAGCTGATCAGTTTATCATTGTTGAAAGTAAATTTGAACTAATTGTGGTAGCATTGATTTGATTCTCTGTATATGGGCTGCCACTCTGTCCATCATTTCAAGTTGTGGTAATCGTTTTGAACATTAAGGATTCTCTCTTTAAGAACTGTGTCATTCACTATGGAGAGTAAAGTACCCTTAGTTCTTCAGATTGAAGGAAACAAATTTATGCCTGTTTTTTGATGATTATTTATATGATTACTAGTAAATGTTTGGAGATCTGAACAGAGCTGTTTGAAATTTATATGCAACACTTTTTAAAGAGTATCTTTGTTATTTGATAAACATTTTTACATATAAAGTGTTTTGCAAAAATGTTTCCAGTGACACAAGTGATTCAGATGATGAAGAGGACGATGATTCCCAGGCTTGCACATGTGTCATTATGTAATTTTGAGATCAGGTACTGTGGGTGAAAGAAAATCACATTACTTTGTAAGGGGGTTTATGAGATTGGTTCCTAGAATATGAATTATCATTGAATCCTCATACTGAAGAATTACATGAGAGTTTAACTAACACAGGTCTCATCATCCCTATTCTTCTTGTATATAATGTTCCATGAATGGGAGATCGAATTTGTGTTTAGATTTGCAGGGTAGGATTGAAGCTTGATATACAACTTTGTAGTGCATTTATTTCCATGGCCTTGGTTATATATGGACAAAACAATGTGTATTCTTCGGTTATGGTTTCCTTATGATTTTAAATGCTCAACCACTTGCAGAAGGGTAAACTTCTGTGTGTCAAAAATCAATCCAGCGCTTTTCGAAATAATTCATTTAAAATTGACAGAATGGCCTATGTTATTCCTTTATGGTGCCTGTCCAATTTTCTGTATGATATATGCTGTCATTGGTATAAACATTGTTTTTTTCTTTCAAATGGGATATTATTACAATTCTTTAATTGTTGTATGGTAAGATGGTTATAACTTGGTTTAACTTTGTTTTCACAAATGTTAGTTTATTTTGAAGAGATAACTAGTAGAATATTCTCTGGAGATGCATCACAGATTTGGTAATTGAGCCTCAACTGAGACATGTCTCTTTGTTTAAATTTTCTAGTGGATTTGCCACTAGGTGCATTTCTTTGTTCTTTATCATTTCATTCTAGTCACATATAAGCTTCCCTTTGATTCAAGTCTGATGGTCACTGTTAAAAAACCAGGGGCACAAGTCATGTCTTTCCATTGGAAGTACATAAATGTACAAAAATATATATTGGTTTTTAGATGTAGCTACTTATCCACTATATAAGGTTTTCAAATGAGACACTACCACAACGGGAAAAAGCACAAGCATGAGACACTACCACAACGGGAAAAAGCACAAGCACAAGTTTGTCATTGGACAGACTTGAACCCTGGTGAGGGCAATATCGGCAACCCACCTTCACGCAGGCCACTGTTGATGGCTTACTTACTCTTAAACAAAATGTGCTTCAATAATAGCTCACAATATACTATTCGATTTGCAACAATGATATGGTTAGTGTGAATGATGTGATGGCATCCACCAAATTTTACCAAAGGTGCATCATTTGCCACTTATTGGAGGAATCCCATTTTGAACAATTGATTGATTTTTTTTAGTGTCGTTTGTTGATGATGTCTCATTTTAATTTTTGCTTAAAAAAAGTATTTATTAAATATTAGTAGGAATTTTATATGAAATCCAGAATTTCAGGACAGAACAGTTGTTTTGGTGTCTGATAACCATGATAACATGCATAATAAAACGAGATACGTGCAAAATATTTGTGTTCGGGGCTGTTGGACTTTCGATGGATTTGGTAGAAACATCATAATAGTTTACTTTATACCATGCAATAGTTGACACAAACAAAACTGAGATAAATTGACCACTGCATTTTTACTTGCATCCCGGGTTGTCTTCTCGAGGCAGTTCTTCTATTTGACATGCTGGTGGAATTTTATCTTCAAGTAACCGATTGAAGTTTAGGTCCCATCTCATCTTTGCCTTGTGGAGTTCAGCTCTGTCCTTGAAGATTTGGACTCGGTCCTCTGGTCATAGTGATATTTTATCCAGGTCGATGAGTTTTTAATTGATGCTTTCTAGTTCTCTGATTTAGATGATCTTTTTTTGGGGTAATTTTGCTTCACCTGCATGAATTTAGCCCAAGTCCTGTTAAAGCTTCACGTGTTTCTTGTTTCAAATGCGTTGCCAGGACATAGACATTTGTTCTCGATCTGGGATGAGATTTTTCACAAACAGTATCCATAATGACGAGAAACCCATTAATAAAGGTGGCAGTATAAGGAATTCTATGCGATGTAAGGGGAGGAGGCATATGGGAATGGGGATGCGAGGGGGCGGAAATTTTGAAGACAGATTTCCGTACCCTTTGTCTCTTAGATTGATAGATGATCACCATGGGTTCCCTCAGGGGTATGCATGGTGATGAGCTTAGAAAACAGAACTAGGAGATAATGATCTTAAGACAATGGATGTATACCTGAATCACTTGTGAGATAGATTTGTCATCCCCTTCTTTTTATCTCATTTAGGATGGAGATTATCTTTTTTTTGTGTGTTAGTTTGTCCGTGCGGGACTAACCTGTGGTTGAGAAACTGCGACTCAGGGACATTGCACTCTGCTTGAGCCACACCAACCCTTAACATGGCTGGATTTTTTTGTCCTCACAAGTTTGGAACCCGTGACTTAACATCACGGAGTGTCTTAACTACACACTCTGTCACCAACTGTCCTACACCTCACCTTGGAGACTGGATGAAGATTATCTTGATCTAATGAACCGCCTAAAATTGCTAGATTAGCTAAGATTCTGCCACTTTATTCTGCAGTTCTTACTGAAGAGAATTCAATGGGTTTTGATTTTGGATTGCTTTCATGAGCCAGTTGATTCGCTCTCCTAAATGCTAGGTTGGGCAGTCGGATTTTTTTTATTACTGAGGTTTATAATTATTTCAGAGTCCTATTTGATCACATTCTTGTATCCAAACTTGAGGCAGAGTTTCATTTCCCCTACCAGTACAACCACTGCTGCTTGATTGTTTGTTCCAGTTCGTATTGCTAGAGTGTAAGTTGCAACCACTGCTGCTTGATTGTTTGTTCCAGTTCGTATTGCTAGAGTGTAAGTTGCTAACATTTATTTTTTGATGATTGATATTTGGCTGCCCCGATGAAGTTAATTGTGATCCATCCTTCTTAGGGAGGGTGCCATTCGTGTTGGGAGATTCGCTGGCTTCTTGGTGTACCCTTCAATGGAAATATGTTGGATGCATTCTGATCTTGACAGGCTCCAAACTTTTGATCATTTTACTTTGCACATGTCTCTCCATGCGTGGTGCTTCTTATTGTTTGAAAATATGAATTCTGCCGAAGTCTTTCCAAAAATATGCGTTAACCCTGCGTTAAATATTTTTGGAAGCCTTTCAAAATTATTCAGTGCAGTGTTACCCAGAAGCGTTAATCAGACAATGAATGCTGTGAAAGTCTTTACTCAAAAATATCCAGAGGATTTCTACAGTGTCAATATTGTCAATATTATAAATAAAAAGCAAGCTTTTCACCAATGAAGAGTGATATTACCCATGATAAAAAAATGCAATGTGGTTTGAGGCCTCAGCGTTTCTTTGGCTATATTGATTTTTTGCCATGTTACTAACTGGTAATATGGGTAAAGAAGAAAATGATTAAACGATAACAAGCGTGAAAATATTATATTTGAGGATTGATGCAGGAAAACATGACACTGTATTGCCTTCAAAATAAAACACGATTTTCATGTGATTTGAGGGAGTTTACTTGATAAAATATCAAATAGAAAGTTGAGAAATAGTGTAAGGAAAGTGAAGTATCCCAGGGAAATGGGATATCAAGTGGAATGTGATTGATTAAAAAAATATTATATTTAAAATAAAAAATATTATATTTAAGATTTTAAATGATGTATATTTTATTGTAAATGTTTAATGTTTCAAATGAATATTTTTATTTTGAAGGATTTTTAAGATTGAATGTTTCAAATGAATTTTTTTATTTTAAAGGATTTATGAGATTGAATGTCAAAAATGAATATTTTTATTTTGAAAGATTTATAAGATTGAATGTTTCAAATGAATATTTTAATTTTGAAAGATTTATGAAATTGAATGTGAAATTTTCCACATTTATCAATGAAAATGATTTGCAACAAAAAGAATTTAATAGAAATGAGTTTTTAATATTCAAAACTTAAGAGGTCCCATAGGTAATGTTACAAATTTATATAAAATAGATATATTTAATTTTGGAAGAATTCATATTCATCAATTAAAACAAATAGAAAAAAAACAATTCATTCCACTTACAAGAAAAACATTTATTCCATCTTCAACAATATGGATACATTTGCAACAATTAATTTTTACTTTGGAGAAAAAACTTAAAACTAGTTCATCCACTATGAATTTATAGGTAGAAAGAATTATGAGCATGAGTTAACATATAAGTAGATAGAATTGGGAGCACATGTTCATATGCATAAATAACATGGTTATTAATCGATCAAAGTATCTCTTTACACATGTGATGGAAATGATGCTCACTGTATAAATCATTTGATGTTTGAACTATGTAAAAGTATTTGATCTACTAATTAACAAATGGATTATAAATATATATACAAGTATTAATGGAAATATCCAATTAAAATATCATTGTGGAACCTTCAACCATACTCATATTTATAAGTTCATTATTTAGCCTCAATGTCTAATATGAATTAGTAGGCTTATTAAAACTTGAAATTTGGTTACTATACAATTGACAATACATTGTATGCTCCAAGGATTGCATTTAACTTGCTAAAAAAAAATTCACTTTAATCAAGCATGGAAAACACTTGGTTCTTTAAACGGGTTTTTGGGGATAGACAAGATGCATATTTTATCACTTGTCTAGTTGCAACTCCTTGCACAAGATCTTGCCAGATTTTATACTGATCTTGAATAAGTTCTTGATGACGTGTCCCTGAGCACAATCTAAGCATGCATATTTAGTGACTTGGCAGTCTTGAGAAGCCACAACATAGGGAAATTTATCAAATCAAAAGGCATGATTACTAAATCTATGTTATGCATAAAAATGAACAAACTCGAAGCAAATCTGCATCAAAACTTACAATGGCTATTGATGGATTCGAATCCTCACCAAGGTGTGAATCCGTTACATCTACTCCAAAGATTACCGAAAGTTTGGCATTGACCAAAGGTATTCTTCTTGATAGTGCATGAACTAAGACAATGTTTCTACATTGACCTAAATTACACACAAACAACGAAATTATGCAAGAACATTTACATTATAGAATGTGTTCTACATATTGGAATGCCAAAGAAATTTAAATATACCACATACCTTTACATTAATTTCAGAAGCAACATTTGCAAGATATTGTTTGTGCATTTTAAAGACATGTTTTGTCATACGCCATTGAAATGCCCAATCAAGCCCGATCACATGTTTTCTTCAAGTCCCTTGCATCAACATAAGCTAGTGATGAGCAATCATCGAGAAAGGATATATTCGCACAAAGATTCACTGACTAAAATTCTAGAGATTAATTGCATATAACATTAAGAAGCTTTATGTTATTTTAAATGTCTAAAGCATTCATATAATATCATTGGGATGACCAATCATGAATCATCTTCAAAATTCTCAATAAAAAAGACCTATGGATTGCTAAATAAGAAACTATACACACAGTACAAATAACCATTGCTAGCAAGGAAAATAACTACAAGAAGTTTTGACTACTTTCCTTTGAGTTTGTTTCTCACCTCTTTGTACATAGTGTTTAATGCTCTCTAGACTTGGTTAGGTCATTCCTCATGAATAATAGCTAGGGATTAAATACATAAAGGCAGCTAGGTAGTATATCACTTATTCAAGAGTCTATATTACTATTATTATCATAAATAAAAGAGATGCCTTTATAACAATTAAGTACTAGGAGGACCTTCTTGTTGATACCATGCCATAGATTTGGCACATATGTGTCAACTTATGACAAAAACCAGGAGTAGCACTATATTGGATGCTTCGAGAAAAGTTCACACATGCCCAAGAGTTTATTGCTTCTTTATTGACCATTTTTTATTCCATGTAGGATATTACTAAAAGCAAATATGCACCTAATTTTTTGCAAGGTACACATGTTTTCCCTATGTTCCACATACAATCTAATACACACCTTGTTCTCATTGCCATATACATTTTGACGTCCTTATAAAACAAGTAGAAAATAAATTTCAATTTCTGACTAATATTCGTGCCAAATTCCAAGTTAATGTGTGAAAAATGAATGAAAACACTCCACTTTCATTGACTAAATATTCTTGGCAAATTTTACATTAGTGGCATCCCTAGACATGATAACCGGTATAATTGGAACTTTGGAAGTATCGACAACTAAAATTACAAATTCCATTTGATACTTGAGTAGCAATAAAGTCTTTATAGCATGCCCTTTTACCTCAAGATTGAGATCTAATCCCATACCATAGGTCAACCTCCTTAGTGGCCACCTGCACTATGAAAGGTATCAAGACTGAATCTTTCTGTGCCACACCATTAGGATATATTAAAACAAGGGAAGTCTGTTATTGAATGTGTGGTGAGAAGTGGTGAATAAATGACATGTAGAACATAGAGTAGAGATCATAGGTAGTGCTTACCAACGACATTCTTCGCAATTTGACGTGGCCTATAGGCAGTTTAAAACCAATACAATGAGTAAACCCACAACATGTGGAGATAAATGCATTCAAGTACACTACAATAACACTACATATGACTAACATTATAAACTTGAGAAATTCCAAAGTTTTGATTTTTCTTTATTTTACTATTTTTATAAACAACAACGAAGAAAAAAGTCAAATTTCAATCAATGACAAATCAAAGAAAATAAAAAAAATACAAATTTTTGCGGTCAACTTCAAGAATGCCAATGTTTTGAAATGCAAATTTTTTGAAGTAATGCAAAAAGTGCTTCATATAGTCCTTTACCTAAGATAGAGACTAAAAATATGCCATTTTATTATGATCCTTAACAATGTGGAATATATCTACAAATAATTAAAAATCTATTGATTATTAAAATTGTTATTCAACATAGTATGACGTACATTGCTAAGTTGAACATGAATGAAGAATAAATACTAGCACATAGATGTATATTGTCTTATAAATGAAAAAATATATTTTGGAATTTAAAATTGCACTGATAATTACTCAATATTCCAGGTGGTTAGATACTATTTTACTGTACTTTGTATTTTATTCAAATACTTTTTTCTTTTGATACAGGGTGTATATTTACCACCACAACTTTTGTCTCTTAAGAAGATTTATAGTTTGACCTTTTTCTATTTATGTTGGGTTTTGTCAATTTTTTACAAAACTGATCTCCATATCATTAGATACAATAGATTAATAATGATAACCAAGGTAGAACATCTATTACGCATATATAATCCCCTTCAAGGGACAAAATAATGAGAGTTTAATGGTTGAATGTTCAACAACTCTTTGAACCATAAAATGCAAGACAAATATTGGTTTTGGTTTCTAATAAACAAAAAATGTAGATAAAATAATATAATAAATCATCACTATCTAACAATCAAACCAACATAGAATCTTGTTGAATCATTGATGTATAGAATTCTTGAGCCATGGAAACAATAATGCTCTCCTTCCACACTTGAAGGCTAACTAGATAAATTTTTCATGCTTTAGTTCATGTTAAGTAGAAATACAAGACCTCTCATGTTTTTTTAAGAAAAATGGAAGGCCTTGGTTTTGGAATGTGTCAATATTATGAGGTTGTATGTAGATTAATATATCATGTAGAAGATTTTATGAGATGGAGACTAAAGTGTAAATGCCCCCAATAGTGGTGGAATGCACTATAATTATCTTGTTAGCATTTGAGACTTCCTAAATTTATTTTTGTTTTTAAAACACAAGAATGATATAGATTGTGAAATTCACTAATAAAAATAAAGTTGCTAGATTCCTAAGATACTATGGTGACATAGATACTATATTGGGTAAGTTGATACTCGTGATAATACAAAACGTTGTCAATAGCACACATTTCATCTATAAGAGTCAAAGAATAATGTTCATCAATTACCTGGCACCACAATAGACAATGGTAGGTGAGGTGACCAATACAATATGTGGACCTCAATCTTCCCATACATTCAACACTATTTGAACAAAGCGGTGATATGAAAAACAACCATCGTTTTGGGATCTTCATGGTGCCCATTTGCTAAGATAGCCAAACATACCTTGTATGATGTAGCATTTGTGCATATTTAGTTGACTTTCAACATATGTGTCACCTTTTAACTTAATCTTTCATGTTTGAGTTGAGTTTTATACTTCTACACATCCTTCTGTAATCAAAGTGTGTTTATTGTACATGAATAGTGCTTTGCGTATCAAGATTTATATAGAAGCATGCTCATTTTCTAGTGTGAGCGCACACAAGAGCTAGGTTTTCCTAAAATATATTATAATTCTTCTTGCTTGTCAACAAACAAAGCAATGTTCCCACCATTTTTGTGTTCATGGTGTGATTTTTGTTTTCCATTTCTATTGTATGTAGTTTATGGTTTGATAGTGTTGTTATAACTCGTAGTTACATTTTTATAAGGAATGGAGTTCACTAGCTTAAATATGTATTAATATATTAAGCACATTGTTATCTCCGTTACGCCAAATTCTCCATAATAAGAGTACCCTAGCTACTATATGCACTCCTTAGTGGATGAAACATTGGTTTTGTTTCCAAATTGGTATATTTTTTTTACAAGACACATTTTGTAGTATGGTTGGGGGGATAATATGAGGCACCTAGGGAGGTACCCAAGGGGAATAATAATAGAGGTTAATATGTATTGTTATGTATGGAGGCCACTTTTAGTAAATAAGGCCTAGTGTGAACACATAAAAGTGAGAAGACTTACTATGAGGTTCCACCTACTAGAAGGTTCATTCTCTAGAATGTTCCTAGGAGATAGAGAGTGCCATATAAAGAATTGTAAGCAATGTATTGGATCACAATGAATAATATTTTTATTGTAACAAACAAGTATTGTTTGAGAAGTGTTATCCTTTCATAAATATTAATATATGGTGTTACCCTACCTCGAGGGTTTTCTCTATTTCTTGTGTCCAATATTTTGGTGAATGATTTGGTTTATTTTATGAAGTTAAGGATTCTATTCTATCTTATATTTTCACATTTACTTAGGCATATAAAAATTTAGTATCAGATCTCTTTCATCAACCAAAGAAGAAAGAAATTTTCAGGGTTTTTCCAAAATGGTTGCGCAATTTGCAAAGTATGTTTTTTATAAGCCCTAGTTTTTGTTGAAGATTTATTCCAAGCAAGATGCATTTTACTAAAAAAGATGATGACCCTAGTATTGAAGAATATATACAAATTTACAAGTCAGTATGGAAAGAGAGTTGAAATTTTTGTCTACACTATGGTTTCAAAGATGATGCTAAGATATGGTGGCAATAATTGGACTTTGCCAAGATGATGACACTTTCCAATAAAACATTTGAAAAAGTACTTTTAGATCAGTGGTAACATAGTTACCAACTTAACGAGAACCCTACAAAGTTCTCATTTTTTTTGGGGTCACATTTTTACCCTGTTTTAAAAAATGGTGCTATCAGTAGCACCCCCCTCCCTTTTTAGGTGGGTTTTCAATATTTTAAATTTTTCGATCCACAATGTTTCCACATTATTTTTTAAAATGCTTGTTTTTCATCTATTTTCAAAATTTTCTAATTTTTTTATTCAACAGTGTTTTTAGTCATTTTTCCATGCTTCTTTCAATCTTAAAAATATTTTTTACCATTTACTTATTTGAAATTACGATTTTTCATATAATTTTATTTTCTTAATTAATTTATTGTTCCATACTTTTAAAATATAGTGGAAAACATCATTTTTAACACATTGTTTACCTTTACTTCAATACATAGAAAATAATTGTAGTTATTCTTAATTAATTTATTGTTCCATACTTTTAAAATATAGTGGAAAACATCATTTTTAACACATTGTTTACCTTTACTTCAATACATAGAAAATAATTGTAGTTAAATAACATTATTTTTGAATATTTAGCAAAAACATATACATTTTACAACCATATATAATAAAAAACCTATACATTTTGGTACCTATTCGTTTAAAATAAGATGTCTGATCCGGACTTATGAGTGGAATGAACTGATTAATAGACTGAATACAATAAACAAAGAGATAGGAAGAATAACACAAATATCCACTGAACAATATCTTCTATTAAATACTGAAATAAGCTGAAACTGTAAAACTGCAGAATTGAAACTTGCTCGAATGGTGGTAGCTATCTTTGAGAAGAGATGTGGTTGCTACGTGCATCCGTCTGAGCAGAATGGATTACATTGAGGCTCCAAAGACCCTTTTCATATTACTCATGAATGCCAAAACCCTAGACATCCAAAAACCTAACCCTAGAAGGTGAAACGCCAAAAGTCATGTGGGCATCGATGGGTAAGTTGGTACCTCAACTTCTCGGGGTTGTAACGAATGCCAAAACCCTAGACATCCAAAAACCTAACCCTAGAAGGTGAAATACCAAAAGTCATGTGGGTCCTATGGGTAAGTTGGTGTAATTTAGTACCTCAACTTCCTAGGGTTGTAAATTTTGCATACGATCTCTGTTTTAGGCGCGTGATAGCCCGTTGGAAAGGTCTTTCAGAGAACTACACATTTTTCCATCAGACTTTGACTCCGTCTACAGTCTAAATATGACGAGTCAAGAAAGAAACATTTAGGGCCCCAAAACATCCCTGGAAGTACATCAAGATGTGATGACATGAAAACATACAAAATAAGCTAGTTGGATTAGGCGAGAGGCCACCCATATCCACCTGCAGAATGTGTGGGGCTTCAGACAACCCCAAAAGTGTAGAACTCACAATTATAAAGCAGTACAAAAAGACGTGATAAATAAAAAACAGACATGAGAAGCCAGTTGGAATAGGTGGGTGGCCACCAATAT
>CBVK0103921923.1:0-29852 GCA_900067695.1 Picea abies | reverse complement strand
GTATCAGACCCAATAAGAGTACCATTCGGTTCGGGAATGGGACAAAGTCATCACCTCGATTTATAGGACCGTTCAAAATCCAAGAGAAAATTGGACCCATTGCCTATCGTCTCGTACTGCCACCCCACTTGCATAAAACTCATAATGTTTTTCATGTATCTGTTCTACGTCATTATGTTGCTGATGAATCACATAAACCAAATTGGAAGGAATTGTAGGTACTGGATGCGGGAAACCTCACAGTAGAACCGTTACGCATATTGGATGGTAGAGTCCGACATCTCAGGAACCATCTGGTAGACCAATTTAAGGTCTAGTGGGACAAGTATAGTTCAAGATCTGCTACTTGGGAGGATGATTAGACATTACAACAAGATTATCCCTCACTTTTTTGACCACCTCGAGAATGATTTTCTCGAAGGTTGGGTGTATGTAACACCACCTTTTGACTTAGACAACTAGGATTACCAGAGGCCTAATCACCTTTATTTTCTATTCACAGTGAAACTATTAATGATACACTTGCACTTTTAAGATGTAGGAACCTTTATGAATGTTTAAATGTTATTTGAATGATGATGGTATGATGTGATCTATTATGTAAATGTAAATTCTATGAATGTTTAAATTTTATTTGAATGATGATGGATATGATGTGATCTATTATGAGAATGTAAATTCTATGAATGTTTGTTTAAATGTTATTTGAATAATGATGGATATGATGCGATCTATTATGTAAATGAAAATTTTATGAACGAGTAATGTCAATTGAATTATGGGGATATTATGAGATCTATTTCTAACTTGAAAACTTTGATATTAAAATTGTTGGTACGTGGATACCGAATTGAGATTATGATCGAATGCATTTACAGGATGATAATGCATAGATATGTATGAGTTTGTGTTATAGACTAATTTGCAGGTCAATGGGCTATGAAATAGCCAAGGGATAATGGTAATAAAAGTGGATGTCATGACCACCGACCGAGAAACATTATGGTATGAATCTTTGTATGTGAAATTATATTGGTACAAATGTAGTGTTATGATATATGGACCAATGCAGGTTTTTAGGTGGTGAGACTGCCCAAAAAATGAATAAACGATGACAAAATTCCCAACAACATGGTGCCACTGTATATTCCATTGTAGGGTGTGGACCCTAGTCCTGTTAGGAGGGGTGGAGACATTTCCCACTGTGTATCCTCTGAAACCTGGAGTCATGGGAGGATAGTGTTAGCTCACGCTCCCCTAGATGTGTGATGATGACTATCAGTTGCCTGCTGGGTAAGCTTGGTCAAGATAGTGACACTTCTGCTTACATGTTCTATTTGGAGTTAGGTCAATATAGTTGACGCTCCAAGATAGTCCGGCAGAGGAAGAATAGGAATGGAAGATGGAAGTAAGTTAGGGAGGAAGGATGAATAGAAATAGTTGAGAGTGTAAGGAGATTTGTCTTATGGTGGAATTTATTGTTTTTCCTTCCGAAAAGGAAATGTGTATATATGTATATTCATAATTACTTAACTAAACTACAACTGTCTAAATAAACGTTGTTGAGCTATATTATGGTAATTAAGGGATTTCGCAAACAATTGATTGGTTTATTATCTTTTATAAATTAAATAGTCTTGTTGATTGGATTGGATGCATACAGAAATTACTATAGAGGTGATAGTTAATGTTATTAGTGCATGCACGAGACTTGTATGTACTAACTACACATGCATTTCTTGCACATGTACTCTAGTATGTATGAGTTTTCTTGGCTTAATTACTCATAATGTTGTTTATTGGACATGAATGTGTGAACCATGTGTCATTTCCATTGTATCATAAAATACTTTAACTTCGAAACGAAGTTTCCTAAAGGATGGGTGTATGTAACAACCCTAATTAATTAATTAAGTGTCATAATTAAATATTTGTTTAATGTATATTAGTTTAATTAAATAATTAATTAATTGTCCTGATTAAGTATTTCTTGGATGTATATTAGTTTAATTAATTAATTAATTAATTATCATGATTAAATATTTGTTTAAGGAATATTTGTTTAATTAATTAATAATTTTCATTTTTGAGACTTAGTGTATCGGTAGGTGGACCCATTAATGAAAAAGGGGATGAGGTGGTTGAGAATTAATGGAGGGATAAGGTGGTTGAGACTTAATGGGGGGATAAGGCGGTGAATAATGGGGAAGGGAGGATAAGGCAAGGGGGGAAAACTAGGGAAGGGGTCTTCTTTGGTTTTGGGTAAGATTTTCATATGAGAAAAGGAGAAGGTGAACAGAGGGAGTTTTAGATTGGATATGTATTTTTGGATTTGATGGCAGCTTGCTTGAGGACTTTCACAGGGATCACCTGTTGTTGGGAATTTTGGGTTCGGGGACCAAGAGACCATAAGGAATCCTGGAGCTAGGGAGACAGATAGGCTATTCCTAGTTGGTTGGGAGGTTAGTCAGTTTTGGGCAGAGCTTCAGCTTGGACAGAGTTGGAGAACAACACCAATTTGAGGTATTTTCATTATTATTTTGTGTTCATTATTGTTATGTTGTTCATGTTCATTATTTATATATTGTTCATAACAACTATGTTGAATATGTGGTTTATTATCATGTGGCTCATAAATTTTAATTCTGTTGAACATGGTTATATGTTGAATAATGAATGGTTATATGTTGAATAATGAATTATAAAGAAGTTAGGATAGCATTTCTCTATTTAAACTTATGTTGTATAAGGCTCTGTTGGAGTGATCTAGGTGGATATCGGTGGCCACCCACCTTTTCCAACTGGCTCAAAACAGTTTTCTCACATTTTTGGCAATTTACTATTTTTAGGAGTTTTTACTTCCGGGGCAATTTTGAGGGCCTAAATGAAGGTTTTTCAGTATAGAGCTCCTTAATGATAGACAAAGGCATACTCGAGCCCCAAAAATGAATCTCCTCGATGATACCTTTCCAATGGGCTATCACATGCCTAAAATGGAGATCATATGCAAAAGTTACAACCCCGAGAAGTTGATGTACTAGCTTACCCAAACGGGGCCCACATGACTTTTGGCGCTTCATATCCTAGGGTTAGGTTTTTGGATGTCTAGGGTTTTTGGAATTCTTCATTATTGTAAAAATTCCTTCATAGCCTCATTGTAACCTTATTCTTGTGAATGTGCGATTCCGTCACATCTCTTCTCAGAGATAAGTCGCCACCATTCCAACAAGCTTGTTTTCGTTGCATTTTACAGTTTCAACTTATTTCGTTATTGAATAGAAAACTAGTTTTACTGTATCTCTGTTATTTTGTGTTAAGAACCTGTTAATAATATGTATTCATTTCATTCTACTCATAAAATCTGGATCAGTGGTATCAGAGCGGTCTGCTCCTTGTCATCTTAATGCATGTCCCCAACGAGGTCGGAGTTCAAAGAGTTGGGTCTCGAGCTTGTTTCTCTTGAGGACAGAAGCTCTCGCACACCCAAGCGACCTCCCATGGCATGAGAAAATAAATATGAAGAGACAGGAGATCCTTTCAAACTATTGATTGAGGAAGCCCTCGTGCAACAAAGGAACGAGATGACGAGATCGGTCTCGGCATTCCTGCTGAACCGCTCTTCCGATCTCACGTTTAATTAATTAATAATTTTCATTTTTGAGACTTAGTGTATCGGTAGGTGGACCCATTAATGAAAAAGGGGATGAGGTGGTTGAGAATTAATGGAGGGATAAGGTGGTTGAGACTTAATGGGGGGATAAGGCGGTGAATAATGGGGAAGGGAGGATAAGGCAAGGGGGGAAAACTAGGGAAGGGGTCTTCTTTGGTTTTGGGTAAGATTTTCATATGAGAAAAGGAGAAGGTGAACAGAGGGAGTTTTAGATTGGATATGTATTTTTGGATTTGATGGCAGCTTGCTTGAGGACTTTCACAGGGATCACCTGTTGTTGGGAATTTTGGGTTCGGGGACCAAGAGACCATAAGGAATCCTGGAGCTAGGGAGACAGATAGGCTATTCCTAGTTGGTTGGGAGGTTAGTCAGTTTTGGGCAGAGCTTCAGCTTGGACAGAGTTGGAGAACAACACCAATTTGAGGTATTTTCATTATTATTTTGTGTTCATTATTGTTATGTTGTTCATGTTCATTATTTATATATTGTTCATAACAACTATGTTGAATATGTGGTTTATTATCATGTGGCTCATAAATTTTAATTCTGTTGAACATGGTTATATGTTGAATAATGAATGGTTATATGTTGAATAATGAATTATAAAGAAGTTAGGATAGCATTTCTCTATTTAAACTTATGTTGTATAAGGCTCTGTTGGAGTGATCTAGGTGGATATCGGTGGCCACAGGTGGATATCGGTGGCCACCCACCTTTTCCAACTGGCTCAAAACAGTTTTCTCACATTTTTGGCAATTTACTATTTTTAGGAGTTTTTACTTCCGGGGCAATTTTGAGGGCCTAAATGAAGGTTTTTCAGTATAGAGCTCCTTAATGATAGACAAAGGCATACTCGAGCCCCAAAAATGAATCTCCTCGATGATACCTTTCCAATGGGCTATCACATGCCTAAAATGGAGATCATATGCAAAAGTTACAACCCCGAGAAGTTGATGTACTAGCTTACCCAAACGGGGCCCACATGACTTTTGGCGCTTCATATCCTAGGGTTAGGTTTTTGGATGTCTAGGGTTTTTGGAATTCTTCATTATTGTAAAAATTCCTTCATAGCCTCATTGTAACCTTATTCTTGTGAATGTGCGATTCCGTCACATCTCTTCTCAGAGATAAGTCGCCACCATTCCAACAAGCTTGTTTTCGTTGCATTTTACAGTTTCAACTTATTTCGTTATTGAATAGAAAACTAGTTTTACTGTATCTCTGTTATTTTGTGTTAAGAACCTGTTAATAATATGTATTCATTTCATTCTACTCATAAAATCTGGATCAGTGGTATCAGAGCGGTCTGCTCCTTGTCATCTTAATGCATGTCCCCAACGAGGTCGGAGTTCAAAGAGTTGGGTCTCGAGCTTGTTTCTCTTGAGGACAGAAGCTCTCGCACACCCAAGCGACCTCCCATGGCATGAGAAAATAAATATGAAGAGACAGGAGATCCTTTCAAACTATTGATTGAGGAAGCCCTCGTGCAACAAAGGAACGAGATGATGGATAGTTTCACGCAAATCCTTCAACGACTACCAACAAGCGACGCATCTTCTTCGAACAGAGGCACCACCTCCTTCAAGGTACAAATAAACTTTGATATTCTTATATTTGAAGGTCAGATAGACGCAGATGTCGTAGACAAGTGGTTGAATCTACTAGAAGGGTATTTTTCTATTCATAAATTTTTGAATAGAGAAAAGATTACTTTTGTGCTCCTCAAAGCCATTCCCCATGTTAAAGATTGGTGGGAAACTTTCTGTGAGAAAAAGGAAACAGAGGAAGCCTCATTATTTTTAGTCATGGCCACCTAGGAATCCTTCAAGGATGTTATTAAGGAACAATACTACCCTGTCGGAAGTTATGACGACATGTATACCAAATGGACCACACTGCGGCAAGAAAGAGACCAAGCAGTGCCATATTTCAAAAATATCTTCCATACCTTGTGCACCAAGTTGGGTATCAAAGATTCAAAGAGACATCTAGTTCTCAAGTATCATGGTGCTCTACATAGGTACATCCAGACCGAAATGGAATTTCTGGACATCTCATCCTTCGGTGCGGCCTACCGATATGCCGTGAAAATCGAGCAGAAGCTCAAACAAAAGACGTTGCAATTTGGGCCTAGGAACCCCTCACAACAAAATCCAGGAAAGGGCAGCCCCAACCCACCGAAAAAAGTACAGAGCAAAGATGGACAGTATCAAGACAACTAGTACAAGCTGCAAGAAAAGAAGGACACTGGAAATACAAAGAAAGATACCGAGAAGTGGTGCGAATTCCATAAGAGACCTTGGCATAACACTGCTAACTGCCGCTCAAAGCAGTCACTGGTGGCTGAAGTGAATGCCTCTGAATCAGATGCATATTCTGACTCTGAGACAAAACTAGAAAGGGGAAGACGGATCATTGACGTAGAACCCAATGCCACCGTTTCTACCACCAAGCTCTAGCCTGGTGAACCAGACGAGCCAGAAGAAGGAGAGCACCTCTTCCATTCATAGATGTGGGTAAAAGGCACCCTGCTGCACTTCATCATTGATAGCAGTAGCCAGAAGAACCTCATCTCAGTAGAGGTCATCAAGTGTCTGGCCCTACCAACAACACTGCACCCACAACCCTACACCATTGGATGGCTCCGCCAAGGAAGTGATCTCTACATCAGCCAACAGTGTCGACTGTCGTATGGCATCAAGCCCTTCAAAGATGAGGTATTGTGTGATGTTTCTCCTCTTGAAGTTTGTGATGTTCTTTTGGGCCAACCTTATTTATGGAAATGCCATGTTGTATATGAGTCTAGGCCTCGTAGTGTTATTATTACTTTGAACAGGAAATTGTACAGGATACTTGAGGCAGTCCCACCTAGTGCTATTTCCTTGATCTCTGCTAAGAAATGCAAGAAGGTCATCTCTCAGATGGGGAAGTTTGTCTTCTTCATGATTCACTCTCAGAATAAGAAAAAGATCGTAGCCACATCCAGGGTCTCTGTGGCTGACCTCTCCACATAGTAGAAGCAGGTAGATAAGGTCGTGGAAGAATACTTGGATATCTTCTCCTCACCTACAGGGGTACCTTTGCACTGCCAGGTCAAGCACCCCATCGATATGACCCCCGGCGCATTGTTTCCCAATGGGCCAGTCTATCATCGCTCTTTGTTAGAGAATGAGGAGATCAAGTGATAGATCCAAGAATTTCTCCACAAGGGGCACATCCACCCCATCTCATCACCTTGCGGGAGCCTAATCGTGCTGGTACAGAAGAAAGATGGAACCTGGCGACTCTATATTGATTATCGGGCTCTGAATAAAATCACTGTCAGAAATCGATACCTGATTCCCCAAATCGATGACCTCCTTGATCAACTCACAGGGGCCAAATACTTCAGTAAGATTGATCTAAAGTCTGGCTACCACCAGGTCTCGATAGAACTGACAGATGTATGGAAGACTGCCTTCAAGTCAAAGGAAGGATTTTTTGAATGGTTGGTCATGCCGTTTGGTTTGACAAATTCTCCAGCCACTTTCATGAGGATGATGGACGATATCCTACGAATATTCACCTATACTTTTCTAGTGGTGTATCTGAATGGCATTCTAATTTACAGCAAGACTTGGGTAGAACACTTACAGCATATTCAGCAGGTTCTGCACACCCTGCGACAGCACAAACTATATGCAAACCTGGAAAAATGATCCTTCGGCATGGACAGGGTCCATTACCTGGGCTACATCATTGATCAGCATGGCGTACATGTGGATCCAGCCAAGATCCAAGTCATCCGTGACTGGCCAGCCCCAACAACACTCACTGAGCTTCAGAGCTTCTTGGGACTTGCTAATTTCTACCGAAGGTTCATGTTGGGTTTCTCCCATATTGCATGGGCCCTCAACCAAATAAACAGGGGTGGTGGTAAGGAGAAATTTACGTGGGGCCGGTCTCAACAACAAGCGTTCGATGATTTGAAGCAGCGCTTGTGCTCAACCCCGGTACTTTCACTACCATACCTGCAACATCCCTTTGAGATCAAGACAGATGCTTCAAACTATGATGTGGGCGTCATTCTCACTCAACACGGCCACCCTGTGGCCTATCATAGTGAGACACTGTTAGATACTATCCGTAAGTACCCTACTTACGACAAAGAAATGTACTCCATTGTGAAAGAATGCCGACAATGGAGACATTACATTATTGGGAAGGAGACAGTCATCCACACTGATCATAAGCCACTACAGTTCATGAAGACACAGGGAAAACTGTAGAATGACTGTCATCAAAAGTGGTCCACATACTTGCAACAATTCCACCTCAACATCAAGTATAAAACAGGAAGCACCAATCATGTCATTGATTGCCTCAGCAGACTGCCAGTTGCGACACTCACCACGGTTCTAGACTCTTGTGGCCATGAGACATCTGGATGGCCCCAACTCTATGAGACAGACACTGACTTCACCACCACCTACCAAATGTTGGGTGCAAATGTAGTTGTCGATAATTTCCATCTTCAGGATGGGTTGTTGTGTCGTCTAGGCCATATCCGCGTTCCATCAAGTGAGCGAGCGAAGTTGATTTGGGAAGCCCACTACAGTCGGGTGGCAAGACACTTCGGCATGGAAAAGATAGTGGTGATGCTACAAAAACATTTCTACTGGCCGAAACTTCGACAGGAGGTTAGCAAGTATATCAGGTCCTGCACTGCCTGTGCTATTGCCAAACCGGCCACTAAGAAATAGGGCATGTACACCCCTCTTCCTACTCCTAACAGGCCATGGGAATCCATCTCAATGGACTACATGTCAGGCCTCCCATCAACCAAGCAGGGAAATGACTGTGTCTTTGTGGTTGTTGATCTCTTTTCTAAGATGGCGATTCCGGTTGCCTGCAAGAAGAGCATCACAGCAGAGGCCACTGCCAAGATCTTCTTTGAACGAGTCTGGGTACATTTTGGAATCCCAAAAACCATTGTCTCAAATCAGGATAGTCGATTTCTCAGCACATTTTGGTCGAGCCTATGGTCATTACTGGACACCAAGATCACCAAATTCATGGCCTTCCACCCCCAGACAGATGGCCAAACTGAGGTTGTAAATCAAATGATTGTGCATATCCTTCGCATATATAATTCAAAGAACCCTTGCACATGGGATGAGAGCCTTCCCTATGTCTAGCATAGCTACAACCAAAACTTGCATAGCTCAACTGGCCATAGCCCCTTTCAAGTGGGGTTGGGATTCCAACCATTGGGTCCCATAGATGTTGCACTTCCCCTTGCGGTCACCTCGACTAACTCATCTCCTGCTCCAACTGAAGCTGACAAATCCACCTGGTTCATTGAGGGGATATATCACATCTTCCAATAGGTTCAGGATATCCTACAAAATTCCAATGACAAGTACAAACAACACCATGATCAACATCGGGTGCTGCATAAGTTTCAGGTGGGCGACAAAGCTTGGTTGCACTTGCAGAAAGAACACCTTATAGGACCCCATTGAAAGCTTCTCCCACTCCGTTATGGATAGTACACTATCACCAAGGCCATGGGGGATAATGATTTTGAGCTCAACATTCCTCCTTTCCTTGGCCTTCACCCGGTGTTCAACGTGGATCTCCTTCACCCTTATTTCCCACCATTATTGGACACCTCAGAAGTAGCAAAACAGCTGAAACCAACAGAGCTCAACCCCGACTGCATACAACAAGAATCCAATGATCATATTGTGGACAAACAGATCAAGGGCACTCAACAACAAAGGATCTAGCTTTATCGAGTCGTCAAAGAAGGGTAGCTCCTGCACCAAGGCAAGTGACTCACCCAGGGCCAAATTCAACAAAAATTTCCTCATCTAATGGGGGACATCAACACAATGGATACCATTTATTCATAAGGAGGGAGGATTGATCCAGGTGGATATCGGTGGCCACCCACCTTTTCCAACTGGCTCAAAACAGTTTTCTGACATTTTTGGCAATTTACTATTTTTAGCAGTTTTTACTTCTGGGGCCATTTTGAGGGCCTAAATGAAGGTTTTTCAGTATATATCTCTTCAATGATATCCAAAGGAATATTTATCCCCTAAAATGAATCTCCTCTACGATACCTTTCCAACGGGCTATCACACGCCTAAAATGGAGATCGTATGCAAAAGTTACGACCCCGGGAAGTTGATGTACTAGCTTACCCAAACGGGGCCCACATGACTTTTGGTGCTTCATCTCCTAAGGTTAGGTTTTTGGATGTATAGGGTTTTTGGAATTCTTTCTTATTGTAAAAAGGCCTTCATAGCTTCATTGTAACCTTCTTCTTGCGAATGCACACTCCCGTAACATCTCTTCTCAGAGATAAGCCGCCACCATTCCAACAAGCTTGTTTCCGTTGCATTTTACAGTTTCAGCTTATTTCGTTATTGAATAGAAAACTAGTTTTACTGTATCTCTGTTATTTTGTGTTAAGCACCTGTTAATAATCTATATTCATTTCATTCTGGCATCTGCTCATAAAATCTGGATCATGGAGAGACCTTACACTTTTTCTTCACCAAACTAGATCTTGCTCAGGATATCACCAAATTTTAGAACTCATGAAGGGAATTATAAATTCTTGGTAATTCCTTTTGTCCTTTGCAATGCCCCATCTACCTTCCAAATTATCATGAATAAAATATTGAAGCCCTATCTTAGTAGTTTTTTGTAGTTTTCTTTGATGACATCCTCATTTACCGCCGCACTTGGGATGTCCATCTACACCATGTGGACAAAGTACTTCAATTGTTATAGGAAAATCAATTGTTTTTTACAAAGACCAAGTGTACTTTTTGAGCTAGTGAGGTCGAATACTTGGGACACTCCATGCAGGAGTGGCCAAGACCCATGAATTTGAATTTCCTTTGGGTTTTCTTAGGCCTCGTAGGATATTACTGAAAATTTGTACACCATTATGGAAAAATTTCCAAGTCATTGATGAACCTTCTCAAGAAGAATGCATTTCATTGGACACAGGCAGCAGAGAAGGCCTTCACAATGATAAAGAAGGCCATGTGTACTACCCCCATATTATCCACCCTTGACTTCAACAAAATATTTATGGTAGAATTGGATGCTTCTTCCATTGGTATTTGTGCAGTTCTCACACAAGATAGTAGACCTCTTTATTTCACTAGCCAGGATTTGAGTGGTCACAGTCTGGGAAAATCTACACATGAAAGAGAAATGATGGTCATTCTCCATTTTGTGTACATGTGGTGACCATATCAGTTGGGATACCATTTCCATATTAAATAAAATCACCATAGTCTAAAATATTTCTTAGAGCAATGGTTAGCCTCCCCAGAACAGAACAAGTGGTTGACCAAAATGTTGGGCTATGATTATGAGATCATATATAAAAAAGGCAAAGAAAATGTAGTGGCCAATGATTTATCCAGACAATATGAGGATGAAGGATCCCTCTTTGCATTATCATTACTTGTTCCTAATTGGATTGAGGAAGTGCAACAAGAGTGGCTAACACACCCAACCATTTCACATGTAATTTAGAGACTTTAGGAGGACCCTAACCCTAACCCCAACTACACTTGGCAAGACAATATCCTATGGTATAAGGATCTCTTGTTCATGTCTTCGTCTTCACCCCTCAAGCATAGGATCTTAAATGAGTTTCACTCATCTGCTCTAGCAGGTCACTTAGGATTCCAAAATACATATGCTTGTGCTCGTCATTCCTTTTTCTGGGAAGGCATGAAGAAGGACATCCTTACCTTTATCACTGAATGTGATGTGTACCAATGCAATAAAGGTGAAACTGTCAAGACCCTCAAAGTTATATAGCCATTACCAATTCCAACCTCCATTTGTACTGACATCTCCATGGATTTTATAGTGGGCCTTCCAAAAGCGGGTAACAATTCCATCATAATGGTCGTGGTAGATTGCCTCTCCAAGTATGCACATTTTTGTGCCTTACCACGCCCTTTTACACCATCTGTGGTAGCACAAGTTTCATTGATCATATTTTCAAATTACATGGCATGCCAACAATATCCATTGTGTCTGATCGTGACTTGACCTTCACTAGCACATTTTGGAAAGAATTGTTTAAATTAAATGGCACACAACTAAACATGAGCACAACCTACCACCCCCAAACGAATGGACAAACAAAATTTGTCAATAAATGTTTGGAAATCTACTTGTGTTATTTTTCTTTGGACAAACACCATCAGTGGGTGAAATGTTACCGTTGGTTGAAAGGCTACAACACTTCCTATCATACAACCACCAAAATGACACCATATGAAATGGTGTATGGCCAACAAAAACCTATCGTAACTTCGTATCTTCCAGGCACATCAAAGGTCCAGGATATTAATAATTTGTTGCAATATAGAGAAACTACCCTTGCGGTTATGAAGAATAACCTCCACATGTCCCAAAATCATATGAGGCAATAGGCTAACCAACACCATTTCGAAAGCGTTTTCCAAGAAGGTGATCAAGTGTTTTTCCGATTCCAACCTTACAAACAAACATCGCTCAAAGAACATGACCACCACAAGTTGGCACCCAAATTTTATGGCCCCTATTAGATCATCAAACGTGTTGGTTTTGTTTCCTACAAACTGGCACTTCCAACTACCTCCAAAATACATCTGGTGTTCCATGTATCCTGTTTGAAGAAATTTGTGGGTCAAAATTGTCGAGTTCAAACCATCCTACCTGAATTAGATGAAGATGGATGCCTTTGGCTCCAACTAGAATCAGTCCTCAACATGTGAGAGCATCACTTGCATGGCAGAACTATCAAAGCAATGTTGATTAAGTGGAAGGACACTTCTCTAGAGGATGCAATTTGGGAACCAACTTCCATATTGCAACGATGTCCACATCTTAAACCTTGAGGACAAGGATTCTTTTGAAGAGCGAGGGCATGTTAGGATCCGATCTTAACTCCTCTTAGTTGGTCATTAGTTAGTAGGACATATTTTCCATGTAATAAAGGCCGACATCAGTTAATAAGGCCTATTAAATAAGTGTGAACAAGTCAATGTAAGAATACCTAATAGAAGCTTTCGCTTTTAGAAATATATTCCTTTAGAATGTTCTCTAGAAGATAGAATTAGTATAAATAAGAGTAGGAGGTATGAGAAATGATGTCTTGAGAATTATCGTAATAGAGTTCTACTCTGCTAGAGGTTTCCCCTTGAAGAGGCAAGTGAACATTGTTCCCTTTCAATAAAAGGTATCATTTTTTGTATGCTCTTCTCTATATTTTGTTGTTCCATTGGTAATTTATGTGATATTTCTTGTCTCTTCTTAAAATAACATAACTAGGTGTATAACATATGTCAGATGTGTCTTTTTTCATGTTGATTTGCTAAAATAAATTTACATGAAAAAACATCTAGGCTATATTCATAATGACTCCAACATTGTTTTCTCCCTCAAAAAATCTCTTTATGACCTTAATAAATCTCCTCGCGTTTGGTATGCTAAAGCGGATAGATTTCTTCTTGACATTGACTTTTCTGGATGTCATTATGATCCAAATGTTTATACCAAGATAGTCATTCTTTATGTTGATGACCTTACATTTACTAGTAGTGACCCTAAATTTTTAACCCATGTGAAATCCAACACTAAGAAGAAATTTGAAATGACAGACTTAGGACATTTGTATTATTTTCTTAGCCTTCAAGTATTGCAAACTGAGGAAGAAATTTCACTTTTTCCAATCTAAGTATGTATGTGACCTTCTTCGTTTTTTTCACATTGAATATTGCAAACCAAACCCATCTCCTTTCCAATTTGGAGTCAAACTAGTTGCCCCCTATATCACACATGAGGTAGATGCTACTTTGTATCATGAGTTGGTAGACTTTTGTATTTGACTCATACTCGTCATGATATTTCCTTTTCTATTGTTCTTGTTTCTTGATATATGCAAACACCCCATGAGATGCATTGTAAAGAATATCATAATAGTCGTTCTTTATGTTGATGACCTTACATTCACTAGTAGTGACCCTAAATGTTTAACCCATGTAAAATCCAACACTGAGAAGAAATTTGAAATGACAGACTTAGGACATTTGTATTATTTTCTTTTCCTTCAAGTCTTGCAAACCAAGGAAGAAATTTCCCTTTTTCCAATCTAAGTATGTATGTGACATTATTCATTGTTTTCACATTGAAGATTGCAAACCAACCCCATCTCCCTTCCAATTTGGAGTCAAACTTGTTTCCCCCTATATTACACCTCATGTAGATACCACTTTGTATCGTCAACTGGTATCCTTTTGTATTTGACTCATACTCATCATGATATTTCCTTTTCTATTGGTTGTGTTGCCCGATATATGCAAACACCCCATGAGAGCCATTGGAAAACAACATTTGTGTTATTTTCTTGGCCTTCAATTCTTTCAAACCAAGGAAGAAATTTCCCTTTTTCCAATATAAGTATGTATGTGACCATCTTCATTGTTTTCACATAGAATATTGCAAACCAACCCCATCTCCCTTCCAATTTGGAGTCAAACTTGTTGCCCCCTATATTACACTTGAGGTAGGTGCCACTTTGTATCGTCAGTTGGTAGCCTTTTTTATTTGACTCATACTTGTCATGATATTTCCCTTTATATTGGTCTTATTACCTGATATATGCGAACACCCCATGAGATCCATTATAAAGCATCTCATAATAGTCATTCTTTATGTTGATGACCTTACATTCACTAGTAGTGATCCTAAATTTTTAACCCATGTGAAATCCAACAGTAAGAATAAATTTCAAATGACAGAATTAGGACATTTGTATTATTTTCTTGGCCTCCAAGTCTTGCAAACCAAGGAAGAAATTTCCCTTTTTCCAATCTAAGTATGTATGTGACCTTATTCATTATTTTCACATCAAAGATTGCAAACCAACCCCATATCCCTTCCAATTTGGAGTCAAACTTGTTGCCCCCTATATTACACCTGAGGTAGATGCCACTTTGTATCGTCAGTTGGTAGCCTTTTGTATTTGACTCATACTCATCATGATATTTCATTTTCTATTGATCTTGTTGCTCAATGTATGAAAACACCCCATGAGATCCATTGGAAAGAAAAAAAAAAGATGATTTAGTATATTTTGGGTACAATTAATTTCGTGATACATTATTGTTAAAGGGGGACTCCTTGTTTGGTTTCACTGATTCTGATTGGGCTAGTGACCTTGATAATTGGAAGACTATTACAAGTTATGTTTTCAGTCTCAGTTCCATCCATATCATTTGGGCTTGTAAAAATCAATGTGTCTAGGATTTTTATTTAGTAGAACCAAAGTATCGAGTAGTGGTTAGTGAAGTCAATAATGTTAGGTATGTGTTATATTCTTTGCATGTTTGTGTGTGGGCACGTCAGATATGACAACTGCGTCTGATGATCCCTTGTACTAGTGCTTTGTTTGTGCCGTGTGCGCCGGGCGCTTTCCTAGGGGGTCCCGGGGGGGGGTAGGTATTCCCCCCCTTGGTTACTTGCAGTGTTCGGCAACGAGCAGTAGCTCGGGGCCGACAGGGTTCAGGGCAGTGCCTTGGAAAAAAAAATTGGGCGGTTTTTGTTATTTTTAGCGGATTTTGCAATTTTTAGTGGTTTTGTAAATTAATCCCAGATTAAGGGATTAGGGTTTTGGTATCTACAAAATAGCTAAAAATATTGTATATATATTGTATAGTGAATGGTGAAATTCGATATAATGAATATAAGAAAGGTTTTCCCGGTTGAGGGTTTCCGGTATAAATCTTTGTGTACTATGTGAATGAGCAATTGATTAATTTATGTTTTTCTTAAGAATCTATATGCATTGTTTTACTTCACAGGTTTAAAACTTACAAAGAATCCCTTTGGCTTTGACAAATCCTTTGAAAGATTGGAGTCCTATAGAAACATCTAACCACATTTTGATGCAATAATCATAGTACCGTTCAATTCACTAAAGATATATTTCAACATCAGTGCAACAAACACATTAAGATACACATGCACTTCATCACAAATATTCCTCAATATAGTGTTCTCAAATTTCTATATTGCTCTACAAATGATCAAGTTATAGATATTTTCACAAAGTCTCTAATCAAGGTGAAGTTTATCAAGATTTTATCTATGTAAAGTTTACAAAGTTCTCATTAAGGGGGGATAGGCTCTAAATCCTCCTTCCTTCTATTGTGTCACCTTTGTAAATCCTTCAATCCTATCCCAAGTTGTTCTTAAGGGGAGCTGCTAGGATATTTATACATTCAGGAGTTCATTAAGATCAACTTCTAATGTGTCTTTAGGCAAAGTGTGTTTCTTTAGTATGCATTTGTAATTATCTAATTCGACGATCATGATCATGTTCTAGACATAAAGTGATCCAACAATTCATATTCTCCTTGATACTAACAACAATAGATTCATGGCTTAACACTCAATTGTTCCATGATCTCTATTTAAGGATCATGTAAGATCATTTATGGTGATTTTTGTAGCTTCGGGCAGGTATTCTCACATGACCCTAGGTGTTGGGCATGTGGGAATAGTCGTAGGCACCACATTACACTCTTCGTTTGGAGAAAAATGCCATTGGAATGTAATTGAGGCTTCATGGGATTGGTGATGGACTTTGTGGGTTTTTTTTGGGGCTTCACACCCACAAAAAAGTCTAATTTGATGTTAACTTATGGAGGGGCTTCCATGTTGACCCCTAAGACTTGTATATAAAGGAGAGAGGTCATTGTGACATTTCATATTGTGTAGTGTGTGTGGAGACATGAAGGAGTTAGTGTAAGTGAGTCTGCACTTGTGCCAAGGATCTTGGTGATTTCAACAAGGGAATTTTCGCAACTATGAAAAATATTTCATAGGGTTGAGCACTCTCTATTTTTTGTTCTTGGTAGGAAAAAGCATACAGCACATGTGGGAGAGAGAAGGAATCAAATATTACAGAAGTGTACGCAGATTACAGTGGGCACAACTGTTTACGTATGCGAGTTGCAATGTGAAAAATCACGTATGTACGCAAGATGCAGTAAGGAGAATCACGTATACATAGGTCGCAATGGGCATAATCATGTATGTATGCAAGTTGCATTAAGTGAATCACGTACATCTGTACTAGGTTTATGGGCAAGGTAAGGTATGTACAGGCTGATGTCAGTAGGCCTTATAAGTGGTCTGCAACATATTTGTAAGTTGGGATTTGACCCAGGTATTTTGTTGATATTTTGCTCCTCCTAATGTGCCTTTGCAACTTTATCCAAGTAAAATGGACATCCGAGAACCCCATCTTCATCATATCGATGATGGATGGAAAAAAAAACCTGTACCGCACCCCCTTCCCACCCTCCTTTTGGTATTGATCATTGGCATACTACCCCAGAGATGCACCCTTGGCACATGTTTCAACACATAATGTTACTTCAGTTGCCTCTATTTCTCACTCCTCCCCAAAGAATGAAACAATATATGTTCTTGAAATTCTAGGTGACAAAGGGAAAAAACCTATTGGGGTCCAGAACACTGATTCATCTCATTCCACTTCTGGACAATCAAAAGTACAACCATTAAAAATAGATTATGAAGGTAGAAGAGAAATTTCTTTTAGAGATATGCACCTTGAGATTTCCTAGATTTATGTTTATGGAAATTCTTATTTTATGGATATTAGAGACATGGTTTCAGGCTGTTAGTGATTATATGATATTTAATTTTGAAACTTAAAATATCATATATTTTTATTAAGGGAGGCACAAGAGTTTTGATGATGATTATGACTATGATGATGCATTTATTGAGTTATGATTTCTGCCATATATGTTTATTATTTTATTATGGGAATTACAAGGATAAATTTGATATGCAATTAAGTTTATAAAGAGTTTAGTGGAGCCCCACCTACTTTTAGTTAAATATTTAAAACACATTTGTGACTTTTAATATAAAACAATTTTACTCTCTCACAAAATCAAAATTTAATTTAATTAAAAGGTAGTTGAACTACCCAACTGCTTTGTGCCAAGATAAAAGAGAGAAGTCACGAATGGAAGGGGAGAAAATTTGGTGTGAAGGTATGTGTAAGATTTGAAAGTGAGTTTATCATTCTTATTCATTTCCATTCTAAGTTTCTAGAGGACTAAACTATCTTGGTGACCGTAGGGATATCTTGAAAGTTTGCAAAGAAAGATTGAGTGACATTGACCTATGGTGTTCTTCAAGGTTATTTATTTCCTTTGTAATTTGTTTGCACTTTTTATAAGTTCTATCCTAATTCAGTGCTAATTGGTGTTAATTTTGCAGAGTTTGATGATGATATTTATGTCTCTTGAAGTGATCCAGATCAGATCTTGTTATTCTGTCTCTTTCTTTTGGCACTTATACTTGCCTTTGTATGACTCTTGTTACATCTTTGGCCTCTAAGGACATCTCTGGTCCTGATTCTCGCAACGATATGTAAAGACAATTTGTTTTGTAATTCAGATTAGTCTTTAATAAAGTTTATTTGTTGATTACTTTTTCATATTTTGTCTTACTAGAATGCTTTGATTTTAGACTTATTATGTTATTCAATTTACATTACTTTTAGCATGTTTTGAAGTTACTTTATTGAGTTAATGTTATATTATTACATTCTTTATTTCTCAGTTGACATACCTATTATAAAACATAAAATTTCATATTTTTAAAAGAAATTCCAAGTCTCAAATATTCAATTCTAAAGATTTGGTTGTAACAGTAAAGGGATATAAACCTAGGGTAAGATTCTTGCCTATCTCACTTAGCCTAATGAGATTCAAGATGTTTTTGTGAGAAGCATCAAAACTTCTTGCATCAACAACACACACTAGAAGAAATAGTAACCTGATACATTCATTCAAGTGTAATAGTTTTTTACTTGATTGTTATACTTGTAGGCGACCCAAGATCATCCAATGTTGTTCCAATCCAACAGGAAAGTGATTTTTTGGTGTATTTCAGGCTGAGAATATCCATCTTCATCTTTGTATGGCAGGATCTTAGATTTTCAACTTCTTTTTTCACTCAATATCCAAATTCAAATCACAAATGAAGGGTAAGTTTCCTTTGCATTGTTACATGAAAGACTCCCACCACAAAAGTGCATTTGGGGAAAAATTGAGAGATGCAAATGGAATCTTTTTTTCATTAGAAAATTGTCTTAGGAATTAAAGAAAGAGATAGAAGTAGCTATTAGAGTACGAGCAAATTTAGTGGGGGGGAAGACATAATAAGATTCAATGGAAAAAACATGTTTCATTTCCAGTACCAATTCCAGATAAAGTAAATATGACAACACCATGGCATATTGAACCAATAGTAGTATGGGTAATAACTGTAGCTTCTCTAGTTCCTATTCTAGTAGTAGCACCACCACTAGCAACCATTGATCTAAAGTATGGATGATCCCCCCTCTCCCCCACCCCCAATTTTTTCTTAAAAATCAAAGAAATGACGACCAATGTGATTATGTAAATTTCCATGCCCCCACCCACTTGGTGCTCATTACTTGTTCTTTTGTAAGATCAACTCGAGATTCATTCCTTCTTCTTTCATCAGATATGCTCGACAGTCATTCCTTTTTCTTTCTTCGGATCTACTTGACACTCGCTTCTTCTACTTTCACAAGATTAGTTGGATTGTCACATACTTTGTCACTTTCTTCTTTTTAAATGATACTCAATCTTTTCTCATATTATATTCTCATATGTAAATATTACATTTCCGCTCTTCACCCACATAATTTCTCACAATCCTCTTCTTTTATAATTTACCATTAACTCATGGGAAAAATACCACCATGGGTTTTAAGACCATGTGCACTTTTACTCCACTTTCAATTTTTAATTCACTTTTACTTTTTAATCCACTTTCACATAAATTCATGTTTAATCCTCTTTTTCTTTTTAATCCACTTTAACATAACATCGTATTTAATTCACGTAACTTCATATTTAATCCACTTTCACATAACTTCATATTTAATCCACTTTTATGTAACTTCATTTCTAATCCACTTCCACTTTGTATTTCTTAAAGTCACCTTTCCTTAGAATATTTATATTTGAATACTTACCTTTGACATAAATGGAAATAATTTATTCAACAATCTCCCCCTTTGTCATTGATGGCAACCCTATATTATAAAACACATAACCCTCCAGAAATAGAAAGAATTGTCTCTTGTCTGCAACTCTCCCTCTATCTGTAATTGTCCTTCCCCTGTCTGTAATTCTCCCCCTTTGACATCAATGGAAAATGAATATTCCCCATGATTGGTGGTTCTTTACTAAAGAGATGCAAAGGATATCACTCCCAAATTCTGTCTGAGATATGTAAATGTTTCTCTGGGAAGAGGTTAGGTAAAAATATCTACAACTTATTCCTTGGTATGAATGTATTCAAGCTTGACACTTTGTCCGGCTACCTATTCTCTTAGGAAGTGGTACTTGATGGGAATATGCTTAGCCTTTGAGTGCATAACATGATTCTTTGAAATGTTGATTTCACTTGTGTTGTCCCAGATGATTGAGATTGGTTGATCATATTCTACCTTGATATTGTGAAGTGTTTTCTTCATCCAAAGAACTTGTCTGCAATATGTTGTTGTTGCAATATACTCTGATTTTGTTGTGGATAGAGATACTGCAGACTATTTCTTGCTCAACCATGACACTAGATTGTTGCCTAGAAAGAATGCTCCTCCACTTGTACTTTTTTTGTCATCAACATTGTCTTCCCAATCTGCATTTGTATATGTTGTTAGATTAAAAAATTCACCTCTTGAGTACAATAAACCGAAGTCCAAGGTGTCCTTTATATATTTGAATATTCTTTTTACTGCTTACACATGAGTTTCTTTTGGTGTAGCTTGAAATCATACAACCAATCCTACTACTTGCATAATGTCTGTCCTTGATGTCGTCACATATAGTAGGTTTCCAATAATTGACCTATGCAATGTTTGATTTTCTTCCAGAGATTCATCATTTTTTATTAATTTACAACCTACGACCATGGTTATGTTGGCTGGTGTATAATATTCCATTCTGAATTTCTTCAACATTTCCTTCATGTACTTGGTTTGTGAAATGAATATGCATTTTTCATAAGGATAAATTTGTAATCCAAGAAAGAATGACAGTTCACCAAGCATAGACATCTCAAATTCCTTTTGCATTTCTATTGCAAACTCTTAGCACATTTCTTTCATACCACCTCCAAAAATAATGTCATCTACATAATCCATAACAATCAAATGATTTTCTGCTACTATCTTGATGTAGATATTATTGTCAAATATTCCTCTTTTGAAGGCTTGTTGTTCTAGATATTTATCAAGTCTTGAATACTCGGCTCTAGAAGCTTGTTTTAGCCCATAAAGAGATTTCTTTCGTTTACACACATGATCCTTATTTTCTGATAATAAGAATCCTTCTAGTTGTTCAATGTATACTTCTTCCTCTAAATTTCCATTGAGAAAGATAGACTTGACATCCATTTGATAGAGATTGAAATTATTTAAACAAGCAAACGACAAAAACATTATGATAGCTTCTAGTCTTGCAATCGGGGAAAATTTTCTTCAAAATCAATACCTTCAAAAATGATGTATCACACAAATTCCCCCCTTTAATTAGTTATGACTACAAAAACTACTCAAACATAGTACAACAACAATCCTAAATAAGTCTAAACATTGTCACCAACAACACAAGATAATCATCCTTTGTCAATCCATATAGTCTTTGTATCCAACATAAGCAGTAGTACATCTCCAACAACACTCGAACATGGTTGGGTTGGTCTCAACAAATCCAAGTTGATTCAACAAGAAATAGTTGGGCCAATAAGAATACATCAATTGGGTTCACATATCAACAACTTCAAGTATTCCCCCCCCTTGAGGGATCAATAAGTAGTAGAAATAGTCATTGTCGAAAATTCCAGTCGACAGACAACCTAGCTGAGACTTAGTCGAAAAATACTCAATCAAAACTCCAGTCAACTATCATGTCGGGTCAATCATTGATCGACCACTTCCAAGGAAATCATCAGTAAGTAAGAGGAATTGTACACCTATACAATTGGTGATACAAAACAATATGAAGTCTTCAAACATCCGATCAAATGATTCCATGACCATCCATCAATACAACCACAATTGATCCTAATAGTCGACACTGGTCCACAATTATGTCTTTCACGTTTCTTCTGCAAAGATCTGAAAGCATGATTATCATTCCTTTGATTTTTATGGTGAGGGTGAAGATAGGGGACATACTCTTGTGTTGGATGATAGAGGAAGTAGTTTCAAGGTCAGATTCACTTACAAGAGTAGAACAACCCAACATATCTATTGAAATATTGTAACTTCGAATAATATTCTACCCAAGAAGGAATGTTGAATAATATTATTGTGTTATGTTTATTAATTAGGCCCTATTGTGCCTTTGTAAAAGTCGACCCTTTTGTGCCTTGACATTTAAAATGTGAATTAAGAGGGTAAATTCACAGGTCCACCCAAACCTAATTTTGGGCTAGCTAGACCACTATTTATAAGAGAGGCCAATGCCTCATTTACATACACTCACCACACTAGCTCTACAGCTATGAAGAAGTTCATAAGTCTTGGAGGAACTTCTACTGCAACTGGGGGTGACATCAAGGAGGGTTTTGGTCTATCTCTTGGTATCTCTTGGTTAAATGTTGCACTAATCTTCTTAGTGAAGGAGTAGAGAGGATATTCTATTTGTTCTTTGGTCTATCTATATTGAGGAAGTTTTTTCTGGGTTTTCTCCCCCATGAGGGTTTCAGGATAATATGTGTGTCTATTGTTTTTGTGATTTCCTCTCTTTCAGTGATCTTATTTATGCAACTAATGTGCTAAATGATTATAATAATAAATAAGAACCATAACTTCTAGCTATATAAGTAAAACTTCAACACGGTATCAGATCATGCCTGAAAGAGACCAACTCACAGTTTATAAAAGAAGTGGCTAGCCTCAACGCACCCTCTCCAAAATTCAGTTTCCAGTGTTGTAACTGTTACAAAAATTAGGTTTTCTGCATAAATATGAAGGGTGAAATTTTTCATGTTTAAGGAGGACGTTGGAGAAAGTAACCACACCTAAGAGCTCGCCCTAGGAGGGCACATCTAGTCCCTGGATCAAAATTCCAAAATTTGACGTTTGAGAAATTAGGGTTTCCTCATAAAACCCTAAGTTGCAGTTGCAATTGCAGTACTAGTTGCAGTGGCAGTATCAGTTATAGTTTATTTTTCAATTGCAGTGCCATTTCCTTTGTTCCAGTTCCTTCATGTCAGTTGCAACACCAGTTGTAGTGACAACACCAATTGCAGTACTAGTTTTTGTGAAGTGTTGGGACTGATTTTTATTGTCCTAGTGCGCCTTACCCTAGCAAATCTCCAACTACCTTTAGATTACAAGTTGCAACACCTTTGAAGTTTTAAAGGTTCATTATTTTTTGTCGTTGTTGCCAAATGGTGCCACTACGTATTGATACTCTCAGATGTGTATACTTATAAATGTTCAAACTCTATCATTATTCTAAACGGTATTTGCAGGAGAAAGGATATTTTGTCTAAACAACAATCATAGATCTAGAAGGATCTCGGATCCAACACATTCAAAGGAACAATACACCCCAGGTTTGATTAATTTGATATGCCTCTATTTGTTATGGAATTATTGTGATGTTATGAACATATACGTTGTATTTTGATATGTTGAAGTTATGACTATCATATTAATCATTGGTCAAAATTAAAGTCAAAAGTATTAGATTGATTAAGGTTGAGATAATAGAGTTTATTCTCTAACTCAAATTTCTGTCAAGAAAGCATATTATATTAGTACATAGGACATGTTAAAGAGAATACTTGACATCTTGAGTGAAGGAGACTCGAAAGAAAAGCAACAAAACTCATTCTTGAGAACAAGACTCCAGGTTACAAATTTGATTGATTAAGTTGATAAGATTCAAATTTGCACATGTCAAGTTTGATAACTTCCTGATTACAATTAAACACTATAGTTGTGATAGAAATCTTTGAAAAAATTTATACTTGGTAACATGTGAGCATTATTGAGATAAATTCTTATTGTAATCATTTACTAGATATAACTAACATCCCCTCTAGGAGAAACTTCTTATTTTGTTTCTAGGTTACCATGCAGGAATGATTTATCACAACTCTAGAAGAGTGTTTCTCTCATTCATTATTATTGTATTTCTTACTTTTTACCCTTGTTATAAGCATGACACAAGTGATAAATTTAAAGGAGCTATTGTGATAATTTCTCTTGCTATTATTTTATTATTATTATAAAGAGTATTATTCTTATTTGTTGTTTCTCCCTTATTGTTCTTGTTCCAGGAAGGTCATAGGTGATAACCCCGAGAAAGCTATAGTGACAGTTGCAGGAGGCAACATATTAGATGAGACGTGGAGTAGACTATCCAAGTTGTATACATGACTGTATACATTCATGTACCAAAGAATATGAAGAAGAAGCTACTTTTGAGATATAAAGTATCTCATATGGAGATTGATTGTAAGGAGAAAAAGGCTGTAAATATGACCAAACATTAGAATAGAATTCACAATAGACTTGGTCAATGGATAATGAATCCACCTTGATGAGAAGAAAAATTCATTTGAAGTCTGGCTCAGTGTTTCATATTAAGACTTGGTATTCAAACACCAAGTATATCTTGCAGAGACTATGAAGTGTTTGTAGACTCAGAAGAAATCAAGACTCAAAGTAATCTTGATCTCAGAAAGCATCAGATGGGAAAAAGAGACATCTTCTAGGACTGACAGACAGATGCCATGAGTTGAGAAGACTAGATCATAGCTTCAAATACCTCTAGGAGACATGAAATATCCTGAGAAGATTCCCTTGTTTCAATGACATATGAGGAAGCCAATGAGAAGGACTTGGATATGGATTTTTCCTTAAGACCAGAAGGGAAGTCAATAGTGACTTCCAATATTGATCTAACAGATCAATAATGTTGCAGATAAAATTATAGAGATGTACACAACCTCATTTGTGTCTAGAGGATTATCTTATCAAGAGGGAGAAGACTATGATGAGACAATTGCTCTAGTATTCAGAAGAAGTATATATAGAACAAACATGATTCATTAAAAGAAGTCAACACAATATGGGATTCTTAGGGATCAGGTATGACAATCCATGTATTTGAGATTGGGTTGCCTCCATGAAAGAAGAAAAACTACCTTCAGTATCAACCACTCTTAGTTTCAGATGAAGTTGTTTCCATGATAAAATAGAGTAGCTACTCTCAGAGTTCAAAAACTATAGTGAGAATAGAGAAAACATTCTGAACTTCAAAAATAGCAGCTGCAGATGTAGAGTCCTGGTTCCATAAGGAACATTTGCAGAAAAAGTAGAGGACATACTCTCAAACAATGAGACAAATAGTTCTTTGCAGAAAACACATAGAAGCAACACATGATTATCCAGATTGAGTTGAAATTGATCAAGTGTACCAGGTTGGTACAATGTGATGTGAAAATTAGATTTTGAAGTACAAGATAGGAAGACTCGTGTATGGAGGTTGAAGCAAGCTCCAAAGAGCTTAGTATGGCAGAGCCCATAAGATATTTTCCTTAATCAAGGAAAGTATGATGTGGAAATTCTGAAGAGATTCAATATGATGGATTGTAGATCCATGTCCACTCCTATGGATATGAATATGAAGTTATTGGTTGATACCTCGTCAGAAATAGTTGATGTTACTATATATAGACAGAATATTGGTTCGTTGATGTATCTAACAAATACCATACCAGATATATGATTTTTTGTGAACACCTTGAGTTAGTATCTCGTGGAGCCCAGACATGTTCACCTTGTAGCTGCAAAGTATGTGATGAGATACCTTAAGGGTATGTTGGACTATGGCCTCTATTATACTAGAGACTGTGACTTCAAATTGTATGGCTATATTGATTCAAATTGGGCTAGAAGTGCTTTAGACAAAAAAATCACTTCAGGATGTTGTTTCAGTTTGGGGTTAGCCATGACTTTATGGAAAAGCAGGAAGCAGTCCAACATTTTTCTTAGCACGATAGAAGTGGAGTACATTGCAGCATGCTCCACCAGTTGTGAATTCATATGGCTTCAGAATATGTTGACATGTCCATTTGACCTAGAGATGGATGCTACCATGATAACCATAGTTGAATAAATATGACAAAGAACCCAGTGTTCCATGATAAGATGAATCACATTGAGATCTGGTACCACTACATTCATGACTTGGTACAAAAAGGATCTTTGAAGCTCCAATATGTTGGGACATATGAGCAGGTTGTAGATATGTTGACTGAGTCTCTGTCTTGTGTGAAGTTTGAGTAATTTCGAGACAATATTTGTGTAGTCCGAAAGGACCTCCCTTAAAAGGGGGAGTGATGTTGATGATACTATGGTATCCTGACCAACATCAGGTAGCTTAGTTAGGATTTTATATCCTATCAGATTGATCATCCTTGGGAAGATCTCAAAGGTGCGATAAGGATGGTCTGTCAGAGTACCTGTGCATGTATATTCAAGATGTAGTCAGTTGTGGTAGCTCAATTAGGATTCTATATCCTAGGGAATCTTATGATTTCTGGGAAGATCCCAAAGGTCCGGTAAGGATGGTCTTTTAGAGTACCACAAATGTTGTTGTTGATGAACCTACCTCATTATGTTTCCACATATAGATGTTGATGTTCCAGTTATATTGTTGTTGATGTCGATGTTCCATCTTCGTGTTGTTTATGTTGATGTTCCAACTTTGTGCTGTCAATGTTAGTGTTCCAGCTTCGTGTTGTTGATGTTGATGTTCCAACTTCTTGATGTTGATGTTGATGTTCCAGCTTCATGTTGTTGATGATAATGATGTTACTCTAGCTCCATGCTATAGATGATGATGATGTTCAATTTCTATTGATGTTGATGATGAGAAAAACTTTTGATTAACTATAGATATGATCGACAATGTTCTCGATGTTGATGACGATGTCTCCTCCTCTTGATGATGTATTGAGTCTAGTCGATTGTTATTTATGTTGTCAATAGAATACCCTTCTTGTCAAGGGGGAGTGTTGAAATATTGTAACTTTGAAGAATAATCTACCTAAGAAGGAATGTTGAATAATATTATTATATTATGTTTATTAATTAGCCCCTATTATGCCTTTGTAAAAGTCATCCCTTTTGTGCCCTGACATTTAAAATGTAAATTAAGAGAGTAAAGTGATAGGTCGGCCCAGATGTAATTTTAGGTTGTCTAGACCACTATTTATAAGAGAGGCTATCACCTCATTTACATACACTCACCACACTAGCTTTGAAACTATGAAGAAGTGTGCAAGTCTTAGAGGAACTGCTACTGCAACTGGGGGTGACGTCAAGGAGGATTTTGGTTTATCTCTTGGTATTTCTCCGTTTAGTGGTGCACTACTCTTCCTAGTGAAGGAGTAGAGGAGGATATTTTGTTTAGTATTTGGTATATTTATATTGAGGAATATTTTTTGGGGTTTTCTCCCCCATGAGGGTTTCCCAGGATAATCTATGTGTCTCTATTGTTTCTGTGATTGCCTCTTTTTTCAATGGTCTTATTTATGCAGCTAATGTGCTAAATGATTATAATAATAAAGAAGAACCATAACCGCTAGTTGTATAAGTAAAACTTCAACAATATCAACAACAATTTCATTTGTAACAACTTTTTCAAATGATATCATATGAGGAACATGTACCTCATCAATCTGTTCGACACAATCAACAATAGGTTTTTCTTCTGGCAAACCAGTCTCAACTCTTCCTACAACAAATAGAACTTCTCTTGTTGTAGGTAGAGAGGCAACAACAACATCATATTCAAGATCAATTTAAATGAATGGATAACTTTGATAATTGATGATATCATCAATATTTTAGTACTCTTTTCAAACTTCAAGATTCTATTCAAATCAATAGTTGTTTTCTTCAGTTCCTTTCTTAAGGAAACAATTTCATATTCTAGCTCTTCACAGTTTTCTTCCATTTTCTTCAGCTGGATTCTCACCACCTCTTCTATCCTTATTGCCTCTTCTACTTGAACCTTTATGCTTATAATAATAATTTTTGTTTCTTCAAGACTTTGTGACATTTTGGGTTTTGAATCTCGATCCTTTTCTTCATATTTCTGCAACTGCTCCTTTTATTTTGAATTCTTTTTCCTAAGCTTATTTATTTCGCTTAAGGAACATATGAGTTGTTCTTCAATATACACTTCTCCATCTGTTTCAATGTTTTCCTCTTCTTCTGAATCCATAATTTATTTGTCTTCATCAATATTTTGTTTTATTTCCATAAAGAGAGTTTCTTCTCTATCACTACTAAAATTGCTTTCATTACTTTCTTCATATGAGTCACTAACCCTTTTTTGGTAGAGGCTATTCTTTTTCTTATAAGAGTTGTTCTTATTTTCATGCTTGTTTTGTTTGTGGCTATTTTTGTGTTGATGATGTTTGTTCTTTATGTGATAATTTTCTTCATCATCACTACTTTTGTTTTTCGCACATGGAAACTTAACAACAAAGTGTCGTACTTTTCCATAGTTAAAGCATTTAAAGGGAAACTTACCTTTGTATTTTCTAGATCCTTTTTTGAGTTTTCTCACAAAATTTGCTTCCTCTACGTCTAATTCACAACTAGAACAATCACTTGATTTGTGTTCTTTATTCATCATCTTCTTTGAGGCTTTGAATGTTTCTTCTTTCTTTGATGGTTTTTCCTTTTCGGTCCTCATTTCATGTGCAGTGAGGATCCCATGAAATTCGTCCATTGTTAATTTATCAAGATCATTTATTTCCTCATTGGTGGAAAATTTGACATCAAATATTAAGGGGAGTGACCTCAACACCGTTTCCACAATCATTGGTTCTTCAACTATTTCACCAAATCCTTTGATGGTGTTGAAAATATCACCCACACGAAGGAGATAGGTTGCAACATTTCTTTTTCTTTCATCTTCATACTTCAAACTGTCTTCTATGATTTTGGATCTTAGCCTTCTTGACCTTGTCATCACCTTTATGGATGTTTTGAAGTTTGTCCCAAATTTATTTTTCTGATTTATGATGCACTACTTGGACAAACTTTGTTTTTGACATACTGCACAAGATGACCGTTCATGGATTTTGCATCATTTTGACTAGCCTTTTTCCCAACCGTATCTATTGGTGGAGTTGTTGGAGCTATATAACAAGTCACAACCAATTCCAAATATCAAAACCAAGGGCCATTAGATATGTTCACATCCTTATACTCCAAAAGGCATAGTTTGCTCCATTAAAAAACAAAGCCCTTTTTGTAGAGAAACCTTCCTAACCGACCATGTGTGCTCTTGAGATCTACCTTCTAGTGGTTAGATTATTTATTAATGAACCAAATCTGATACCAATTGTTGAGAACATAATTATATTGAGGGGGGAGGGTGGGTGAATCGATATAAGGATATCCTTTTTTTAATATGCATAAACCATAATGAAGAAATCACATAAATTTAAAGGCACCAACCTATTGTTACAAATGTTTGTAGGCACCAACCTACTGGAGAAACCAATCCCCACTCTTGTTTGTAGGCACCAACCTACTAGAGACACCAATCCCCATTGTTGGTCCCTACTGTTGTTTGTAGGCACCAACCTACTGGAGACATCGATCCCCTCTACTTTTTGTAGGCACCGACCTAGTAGAGACATTCATCCCCTCTGATGTTTGTAGGAACTGACCTACTAGAGACATTGATCCCCTCTTTTGTTTGTAGGAATCGACCTACTGAAGACATTGATTACCTTTGTTGTTTTTAGGTATCGACCTATTGGAGTGTAACAAACATAAATATATAGATATAAATAAACAATCATTAAATAATAATAATTAATACATCATAATGAAAATACATGTATTATCAGTTGAAAGAATACGAGGATGTATTTCAGCAGATACTAGGGTTTGAAGGGATGGAAAGGAGCGAAGAAACTACAAGCTAGGTTTTGACAATCGCAACCATAACAGAGAACATCATGAGCACCAAATGGGGGGGGG
>CBVK0103921922.1:0-14417 GCA_900067695.1 Picea abies | reverse complement strand
AAAGGGGGGGGGGGGGGTAAGGGTACCCCCTCATACAAACAGGTAGTGGTAGACAGAGGGAAAGGGCCAAGAGGTGAATCTTTCAAGGCACCAGTGACAAGCACCTCGAGATCAGACCCAGAAAAAGGTCAGGAAAGGAACCAGGGAAAAAGTGAGTGCATGGGAGAAGAAGCCAAAGAAACTCACAGTGAGGCGCAAGACACAGAGAAGGCCAATGGGGCAGAAGAGCGCAACCCGTGAAAACCCAAAATAACAATGATACCCAAGGTGATACTGGAGGATCCGCAAATGCAACTCTACAAAGACCAGATGAAGACACATGTGCTAATATGCAAGTTCATGGGTTTGTGGCCCACAGAAGGAACGTTGCGCAATTGGATTAAATACCACTGGAAGAAAAATAGAGAAGTGGAGCTCCACCTGGGCTCGAAAGGCTTCTTCACAACAATATTAATGAACCTGGAGGACAGGGATAGAGTCTTTGAGGGAGGGCCATACTTCCACACCTCAGCAGGACTGTACATGCAACCATGGAAGGAAAATTTCTCCCCAGAAAAAAAGAGACTTTCAAAAAGGTGTCGATCTGACTGAGATTTTATTCCTTACCTCTAAAATATTGGTTACCCTCTACTTTTGAAGCAATGGGAAACAGACTGGGGAAATATGTGAATACCTTCGAAGCCACCTTAAAAGGGAGATATACATCTTACGCAAGAATCTGCATAGAAATGGATGTGTCAGGAGCACTCCCAAAATACATAAGCCTAGAATTCAGGGATGAGGAATGGATCCAAAACATATATTATGAACATATCCCCTTCAGATGCATAAGATTCCATGAACATGGCCACATAATTAGAGAATTCCCTCTTAATAAAAAACAGGAAGCGGAAAACCCCAAACCACAACAAGATGAGGACGGGTTTATCAAACCGAACCCCAGAAGCAGAGCAGAACCCCAGCAGGAAATAACCCAGAGACCCAAAATAAAACAGAAGGAATGGAAAAAACCAACAAAGGGGTCGAAAACGAAAAGGATTCAGCAAAATCTCAAGAACTCAGAGAACAAGCAACAAACAAGCCCACCGATCGGACAAGTAACAAGAAGGAACAAGGGAGTTGTGCAACCCCAATGGATGGAGAAAATAGAGACGACAACACCCCCATGAAATATGCAGAAGGATATGTGGAAATGACCCCAAGAAAAGTAGGCACATAATATCTTGATCTCAGAGACCTTATGGAAAGGGAAGGGATAGATCTCTTGAACATAATGGAGCAATGGAAAAGACAAGGAGTAGACAATGTACCAATAGAGAAAATTGACCGCATTCAGTACCTGTTTCTCCTAAGGGAGGAAGCCAAAGCCAGAGGACTAAAGTGCACACACAGGGAGATAGGACACCTAGAAGTCAAAGCCAACGAGGGACAACCAAAACTCTCACCCAAGCAGATGCGGAGGAAAAAAGGTAGGAAATCAAATAGTGTAGCCCTACAGGAGCTTGGAGCACTACTAATAAACTCGAGTAAGATCAAGAAAATCTTCCCCAACTCCCCCCCACATGTTTAAATGAAGGTTATAACATGGAATATAAGAGGCCTAAATAGCCCGAGAAAGCAAAGAATTCTTAGGACTAGATTAAAGCAAGAACAACCGGATCTCTATTTTATACAAGAAACAAAATGCAATACATACAGAATGGAGGAAATCAATAAACAGCAATGGCGCAAGTACAATATGGTAGCTATCAGGGGCCACCAAATGGCAGGAGGAATCCTCACCTTGTGGAACCCATAGGTACGAAGCCTAATAACAACCAAAGCGACTAGGCACACCCTTATGGTTTGCATGCAAATCATTGGGAACATAGAGGTGATTCTATGCACTATTGTATATGGGCCCCAGGTGTTAGAGGAAAAGAGAGGAATGATACAAGACTTAGAAGACCTTAAAACGCGATCCAATAACCTCCAATGGATCCTGGCAGGGGACTTCAACATCATCACATCACTTGCAGAGAAAAAATGAGGTACAAGAAGATTGGATAGGGATGCAAAGGAATTCTCAAAGTTCATAAACACAACGAAGATGGTAGACCTCAAAACTAATAATGGCCAATTCACCTGGAACAATAAATGGATGAACCAATATCAGGTAGCAACAAGACTCGACAGATTCCTAGTATTGGAGTCAATCATTATGCAGGGGCTAACCTTAGATTGAAACATCCTCCACTGTGGGGGATCTTATCACTGGCCAGTGCAACTGGAAGCAAGTTTCCAAACCACACCAAAGAACAGACCCTTCAGATTTGAGAAATTCTAGATTGAACACCCGACTTTCGAGGAAAGAATCAAACAATGGTGGCGGGAGGAGCAACCAAAGAAAGGGAAAAGGATGTTCAAACTCTATAAGAAACTAAAGTATATTAAATATAGGCTCAAGGAGTGGAACAAGGACACTTTTGGGAACATAAACCAAGAGAAAAACAACATAGAGGAAAAAATGAAAAAACTCCAGGAAACCTGCATTTCGGAGGGCTATACGGAGGAACGAAAAAAGGAAGATATCCAGATGAACCAGGAATGGGAAGATCGATGCCAGCAGGAAGAAACACTTTGGAAAAAAAGTTCCCATATCAGATGGCTAAAGGAAGGAGAACGAAAAACCAAGTTTTTTCATAGAACAATAATGGCCAGAAAAATCCATAACAAAATCCTGAAGATTAAAGACCAGGATGGAATAGAGCAAGAATCACACAAGGAGATTGAAACTACTCTGGTAAACCACTTCAACGGGATAGCCCAGGAACCCAACCAAGACAGAACGGAGGCCATACAAAGGATAATCTAGCATATCCCCCTCTTGGTCACTGAGGAACAAACTAACAACCTGAACAAACCCATTGCGGAGGAGGAAATTGACCAAGTACTCCAAGAAATGCCCAACAGGAAATCCCTAGGACCAAATGGTTTCATAGTAGATTTTTTCAAATCCTGCTAGGAAATTGTCAAACAAGACATTTATAGGGTGGTGGAAGACTCAAGAAGGTCAGCCTCCATCCTAAAAGTGCTCAATGCTACAATGATTATACTAATCCCCAAAGAAAATGAAGCCAAAACCCAGAATCGGTATAGACCTATAGCATTGTGCAACGTGATTTATAAGATAATCTCCAAATTTATTGAAAATAGATTGAAACCCCTCCTACCCACACTGATCTCACAGGAACAGGCAGGCTTCATGGAATGAAGATAGATAATGGACAATATTATTCATGCCCATGAGTTGATCCACACCCTGAAGCTTAAGAAGAGAGGGGGAATGATAATACAACTGGATCTAGCAAAATCTTATGAAAAAATTAGCTGGCACTATATGGTCAAGACCTTGGAAGCCTTTGGCTTCACCCAACACTAGATCAGATAGATAATCATTCTAGTTTCCACAACAAGCTACTCACTGCTAATAAATGGATCCCCTGCCAAACCCTTCTGGCCCACGAGATGCATCAGACAAGGAGACCCTCTATCCCCCTTCATTTTCATTCTGATGATGGAAGGTCTCAGTCAAAGCATTAAAAGTGCAACTACAACAGGTGAAATAACAGGTATCAAACATTTCTAAAATTGCCCTACTTCCACGCACCAACAGTTCATGGATGAAACCTTACTTCATGGAATACCCACAGTCAAGGAAGAAAAATCCTACAAACGAATCCTATAAGAGTTTGACGAAGCCTCGAGTGCAGAGATCAATCATACCAAATCTATGATCTTATTCTTCAATACCAACCCCACAATCGAAAGGAATTTAGCCAACATCTTAGGCTTTGAATGCAGAGCACTCCCAACTAAGTACTTGGGCATATCCCTGACAGACAAAGCCTACAAAATGTCCACTTGGGAAGGAATAATCAACAAATTACAGGAGCGGGCAAAAAACTAGACTTACAGATCCCTCAACCTAGTCGGAAGACTTATTCTAACCAATTTTGTTTTGCAAGCAATTCCAACCTTTATGATGTCTATTTTCCCAACCCCCAAGGGGATATTACAAAAAATAAGAACCATCCAAAGAGACTTCCTATGGCAAGGAGCGAAAACAAGGAAAAAATGGGCCCTAGTGGCTTGGGAGAAGATCTATAAACCAAAAGGCAAAGGAGGTCTAGGGCTTCAAGACCCACAAGTGACCAATGACACCTAAGGGGCGAAACTCTGGTGGAAATGGGTCAAAGAAACTAATACACCATGGGAAAACCTATGGAAGGAAAAGTATGCCCCGAACATAAGCGACCAAGACAGAGACCGCTTCAGAGGAACCAGGGAAGGTTCAACCATCTGGAACCTAGCCTGGCGCAACAAAGCCTAGATTCAGACACACAACTTTTGGGAAGTAAGGAATGGCAGAACAGCTAGATTCTGGGAGGATGCATGGAAACAGGAACCCAGAATGGAGAAACCAGACAGGGAGGCACTCTAACAAGAGCTGATTGTGAAAGGTAAAACTAGATTCTACCATTACTGGAAACAAGAAACAGATCACAACAAATGAAGAATCTAGAACACTTTCACCCCACAAAATATAGCCCAAACCGCAACAACAGTAAAAGAGGTGGAGTTGGAATTGGAGAAATGAAAAATTGCAGTCACAGAAGGAAATGACCAGTTGATATGGGACCAAAAAGATGGTGGGGAATTAAATCTCAAAGAATCCTGACACTATATAGAGGACTAGGACCAAGAAGACCCGATGCAACAATGGGATAAGCTTTGGAACGACCCCCAGTGGCCAAAAATAAAAAATTTCCAATGGTTAATACTCCACAATTGAATTCTAACTTGGGAAAACCTAAGGAAAAGAGGATACATAGGTCCTTCCAAATGCCACCTCTTTCAATACAAGGAGGAAACAATGAACCATCTCCTTGACGAATGCACCTACACAACAGAAATATGGGACTGGGCGGCAGGTATCTTCCGACAGTCAAATAGGATCTGAGGTAACATCTCTGCAACTATCAATACTTGGAAAGATAATTATAGTGAAAATGAAGAGGTGAACCTTTGTTGGACCCTCATCTCAGAAATGATCATATGGGCAATATGGAAGGAAATGAACTGGCGTATCTTCAGGAATCAAAGCTGGTTGGAAGGCACTATTAAATTTGAACGTGTTTGCGACAAAGTAGAGACGAAGTTTCATCCGAAGAGGGTCGTTGTTGTGACCAAGATGATTTTTTTTTCGTCGGTCTAGCAGCCACACATGGATCTTCATCGGTCTAGTGATCAGGAAAAGAAGCCTATTCACAATAGGGAAAAGTTCGGCTAGCGATGAATGTTCGTCAGTCGAATGACTAATATTAGTCACAAGAGAGACCAAGACAACCCTAGCAAACTTATTCAATAAACCACGCTAATTCGGTAGAACGACGAATATTAGTTGCTAGAGCGAACCAACCTAAAGTTAAAAAGGTCAAACAAAGGACGAAGTTTGTGACCAAATGGAAATACAAGCGACGAACATGTTAGTCACTAGAGCGACTAACATGTTAGTATAGTTTGCGACCAAATGGAAATACAAGCGATGAACATGTTAGTCGCTAGAGAAGCAAACATGTTAGTCGTTAGAGAGACTAATGTTAGGGTTTTAAAAAAAAAAAAATTATGCCATTCACACAGGAATAAGCAAATGGGAGGTTTGCTACAGAAGCATACTTTCATTATGTACTTGGGAAACAATACAGAAGAGCAGAGCAGAGCAGTGTGATTATCTAGAGGTGATGAACACGCATTCTTTCAAAATCATTCTGAAGGGAAACAATACAGAAATATAATTTGGAAAATTCCCAAGCCAAATGGAAGAAAGAACCTCAAAGTTATGTGAACTTGTAGATATGAGAGTAGTTTTGTCGAGGTAGCAAAAGAAGTCATGTATTGTATTGACATAAAAAATACAATTGTAATTATGATTGGTTAACCAAAAGTCTTATGGTAGAGTAAGTTGGTTGTATTTAAGGCTTATATTGAATTACACAAGGTTTAACTGTCCATTCAAGAACTAGATTGAAGGGTGCCTACCCTTCTCATCCTTTGTTTTTTTAATTAACAGATTGCTTGTCCTTAATTTGTATCCTTTATGTTGACAATATCCACCTCTTTTAGTGTTGGTTCACTTAGGGAGGAAGAATCTTTGAAGGAATTTCTTAATCTTAATTGTAGAGCCACTGGAATAGAACTAAATTTGATCAAGTCCTATAGAGTATACCAAGGCATGAGTAGAATCTAAATATTATTCTTTCAAAGTAATAACATTTATAGGTTCCACCGTTCTACAGTTGATCTACAACTTATTGAGAAATAGATTATGGTCAATCCTAGCAAATCTACACTCCTTGCAAGAAAATTCAGAATAGTCAACACAATGGATCTAATATAGAATTACCACTCTTGTTTGTGTGCACACCAATATATCCAATAACTCCTCCATGATCTCGAAATATTGGTTTGCATAGATTTTGTCCCTTTATAAATGACATATACATATAAAATCTATAGATTCGCTAGCATATCTTAACGATGAGAACCCTAATCCTTCTCTTTTCACACATGCCAATAATGCACATACACAATTTTTTTTTTCTAGTACAACTCACACAACTAATATTTTCCATCATGCATGTATTAGTGAGAGTTATCACATAGTGAATATGCATTAGGAATTCCCACCATGGATCCATCCGCAAAGGTCCTAATGGTCCCAAAACAACCCCAATCTTATACTCCTTCACTCACTCTATCTAGAGATTCTTGATACTCCCCTCCACTTCTGAATACATGAATTTTTCTTAGCTTTTGCCAAAAAGAAATCATCTATCTACAATTGAAACCTAAGATTTTAGACAAATTCTAGGGTTTTGAGGCCTAAGGTTTTAGAAAAATTCTAGCGTTTTGAGCATGGGTCTTGCCAAAACAAGAAGAGATAAGCACCATTGGACATTATGAAAGGTAAACATATGAAAAATTGCAACCAATTCAAATAGAAACTCACAAATACTTTAAATAACAAAACGAAGAAAAAATGTAGTTGTGAACAATGCACATAAAAGTATTGGATCCGTCATGGAGCACAAAACTTACATATTAATGCTATTTGTCTCTTCCCCTTGATTAAAACTGATCTCAAATTTTAAAAGATTTCTAAGCACCAAAAACATGAATAAGATGAAAAATTTCTAACTCTTTGGACTGCCCAACTTCCAAAATTAGTTAAGATATAGTACATTTTCATGATATTTGATTTCAGTCCTCACAAACAAGGATTTGAGTTTGAGAGTAATTTAAAAATATTTCTAAGCACCAAAAACATGAATAAAATGTTGGTTTATTGAAGCTTTTCTTTCAAGATAATAAGAGTAGAATTTAGTGAGCATACTTGTAATTTTTGAAAATTATATGAGGGTGAATATGAAAACATACCACACTAGCAACATGTAACACAATGCATCCATGAGCATCCATTGCAACTTATAGACAAGCATATACTAATTAACTAAACTTTATTCACAGGTCATTGCCAAACTTTTCATGTTAACTGAAGAGTGCTTTGGGGTATTGTTGCTACTCCTAGGTAGGTTATCATTGTACGAAAGGAATGTGGAAATTTTGACAAGTTGTAATCGTAGATATGGCCATTTCCTACATATTTTACAGCTCTGTATTGTTGGGTATTTTGATCAACATTGTGCCAATGGTGTCCACCTAACAAATGCATATGAAGGTCGTTGGGTGCTACCATAACACCAATCAAAGGATTTACACCAATGAAGGGATTTAGAAGTTCGACTAAAGTGCATCCATATAATATTTTAAGTGAGTGAGTGTATTAACACCAATGAATGAATCCATTGTCAGGTAAATGGCCTCAACAAGTCAATGAATACCTAGAATTGCTAGCTCAAGAAAGGGGAGATATCCTAGGGTGAGCTAGTATGAAAATAGGTCAACGTTAGGTAGGTTGGGGCTGCAAAAATAGATTAGGACAGTCAAATGGTAGACAGTCCCGAGGAAGTTATTCCCAATACACACCTCATTACTGAACTCAATTGAATGATAAGAATTTCTTCCCATTGCTACAATTAATCACCACACAGCACATAAATCTAAATTATGGCATCAACTAGGACTCAAATCCGAATTTAAGAAAAAGATCATTTCCTTATTTATGATAAATGTTTATAAGTTGCACTTAACTATAGGGAACATAATTACAATTGTGTGTTTGTCACAGGTTCAACTATATCATTAGCTCAAGGAAATATTTAATAAACAAGTGACCAAAAGAACAAACCCACACAAACATGGAGACAACAACAATTGCAAGGTATACTTATATGGAACTTAGTATCTAAATCTAGTTAGAAGGAACATGATCCAAGTTATTGGCTTTAGTCAGTTAATTCCCTAGATGAAAAATACAGAGTAATTTTGGAGACAACGAAACACAGTTACAATGGTATGTTTTTCTAGACATTGCAATAAATCAAATGATATATTAATCGCCCCAAAACATCCAAGAATGGGGGACTATGTCAAAGTGAATCTATATCTAGCATTAAAATGGTGGGACTATCTTTGTAATAGTTATGTTAGTCCTAAATTGAGTGCCAAGTTAGTAGATTTAGTAGCTTTAGGGAGCTATAGAGATTAGGTCTAGATGTCTTGCGTTAGGCCACTAAGAGTCTAGGATTTCTAGGGTTAGGATGTAGGTTAGGTTTAGGGTAGGCTGAGGTATGTAGGGGTAGCCTTATAGGTTATGTTAGGAGGTTTCGAACCTCCTAGAGGAGAAAGAAGCATATGAAGAGGATGATGAACCTCAGGGTCACCGCATTCAGTGTGTACTACATTGATTTAGGCTATCAACAGTGTTGGCTAGAGAGACATACCTTGGGGATTGTGCCCATTGCCATGCATCCTTAACAGTCATGGAGTCAACATAACTTTGTTATCTTAAATTCAAATTTCCTAAAATAAATCATTGATCTCCACATTCATTACAAAATATCATGATGGTCATAAATCAACCAAAAGTCACCTTAAACCAGTCCTTAACAAGATCCATACCTTTGAGTGATGGGGTGTCTCCAATGTTGCTACTCTCCATCCTATGATTCATCACATGACTTAATTATATTTCAGAATAGTAATTAAAGATGTAAAAACCTCTACAAATTAATGACTAAATACGAATACTTGAATGAGATTCTCTTAGTTTCGAGAATAAATTATTCTCTTCTGAACAGGACCAACCACGTGAAGGTGGAAGCTCTTTTGGCCTCTCCCCCCCTCTCACGTCACTCTCATTTCCCCATACCCAATCTATCTAGATTTTAAAACTATAATTAGAAATGACAGTAACATTAAATGTAAGAAAAAAAAAATCATCGCCATGTGCTAAAACAAAAAAACATGAAAGCAAATAACATTCATGACATTTAGGAAAACAAAATACATTACATTGGACCAGAAATATATTGGATTTATATTAATAAAAAAATGTCTAATCATTTGTTCTTCTTCTTCTTCTTCTTCTTCCTGGTATCCATGAAATCACAAATTAAGTTGTCATAATCATCATTTAATTGATCCCCCATAGTTATTGGGCCTTCTTCAAGTGTTGCATCATCAATACTCAACACCTCACACCATGATGAACTTCTAGTATTTCGGCGTGGAGATTGAGAATGTGCATGGGCATCCACTACTGCAACAACAAAAAAAATTCAAGTGATATTGTTATTCATTGTTCCTAGGGAAATTTAATTAATATAGATTTAATTACAATGTTTTATACCTAGATTAGCCATTGCAATAGAAACAGTAGCTAGTGGCTGCATTGTTGTTTCTGCGCTTTTTGATCTCCACTCTCGATTGACATCTACACGCTTTGCCATATGAAACAATATAAGTATTTAGTACAGAATATACCCTAAATATTAATACTCATTGAAAAATGGAAAAACATTAAAAATGTGCACATACCACTATGTAATGGTCCTTCGGCAACAACGCTTGAATCAATATGGGGGTTGGGATGTGGTTCATCGGGTACATCAGGAGAATTGGTATCATTGTTACTCTCCTACGAATGTGGAAAAGACACACATTATTTTACATTTTAAATGAATAAAAAAATTATTTTACATTACAAGTAATCAATGAGTAAAAACTAATCGACAAGTTTTTAATTTAATTTTATTTACCATGTCCTCGAGAGAGACACATGGTGATTTCCCCAAGCTTCTTTGTCGTGCCACCATGCCATCAAAACCATGCATGAACCCGACCTTTATATTTTCTCATGTGGCTTGGTCGTTGAACAAATCCCCCTGCATTGAGCAATAGCAAAATCATTAGTCACTAGCTGCAATGAATTACATATTTTGTGACGATGATAAAAAAAAAAAGTAAAATGTTTAGGCACTTACAACCCATGCCTTCAATCTCTCGTAACCACCTTGGCCCAGTTTATGTTGGTCGTGTTTGTCTTTTCTTAACTTTGTTTCCTTGGAAGTGTCTTGGAGTCTACGCAATATTTTGAAATATGTTAGATATTGATTGTTTTCCTTGTAAAGTAAACAAGAGACCATCATAGTAAATTGAAAACACCTCTTACCTTCTAGTGCCAGGTGGTTTCTTCCCTTGTGCTTTCATCGCTAATTCTCTTGCATCGAGAATAATTTATTTCCACTCTGTATCGGGGACAACCAAAGGGTGTTCTCACTTGGCGTCCTATACTAATTTATTCCTATACACCTCTCTAACATGTTTCAAATGCTTTCCGGTCCTTTTTAGGACTTTCGGCTTATTGAACGAGTCACCAAACTCTCCAACCAGTCTGGAGATAAGAAGGATTTTTAGTTTGGAATCTTGTCGATTCCATCGTAGTTGAATGGTCAACCCAAAAAGTTCTAATTCATAGTCATGAAAACTATTGTAGAACACATTTTTTCCTGTAAAACATCGTCATCATTAGTAATTTAAATCACACTGATATGTCATTGTTTAAACAATTATATAACAGGAATCTCTATAAAGACATATATTAAATACCTGGTAGTTGTACTATTTTTATAGGAACCATGTCCTGGTCGACCAAAAATGATACCGCAATTGTTCATGTGCTTTGGATACATGTAGCACCAGGGTAACAATCAACAGAAGAGTGATCTGTTCCATGATCATGTACACCATCTGCACGATCTGGCGTGTGTTGTGGGGGCGTGAAATCACCCCTATAAGGCATAGAATCGGTCTCAGGCGACACACTTGGGGTGGAAAATAGCCTGGTGGCTACGTGGCCATGTGGGTTTGTTGTTGCAGTCCCGCTGCTACTACCAGGACCTTCCCCTTCCCCTCTCATCGATCTCACAAAATTCTATAATGAGAAATATGTGTTAATTTCATATATCAAATTACAAAATTTAAAACCAAAAATTGATATTGTTAGATGACATGACTTACCCCATAATTTTCTATCTTAATGCGTAATTCAGCTATCCTTTAGAAATCCTCAGTAGTTTTTGGCCCAACAAGGACCAAATCCTGAAATTCCCTATTGGCCTTTCTTAGGGACAATTCTATTGTTTGCAAGGGGTCTCTAGAATCAAATATCTCTTCATCGCTTATGTATTCATCATTTTCGGTCGAAGCGGTGCTAGGAACGGGCCCTTTGCCCTGATCAACGCCTTTTCCATGCTCAGGGACTTTTCCTCGATCACCACTCTGGCATAATTTCAAGAATAATGTTAGTACGTGCAAGAAATATTGAAAAAACAATATATGAAATAATGGAATATTGGCAAATATTATCAAATGAAACATTCACACATATAAATTAGAAAATATTTGGAAATGAAACATCGAGAAAAAATTAGCAAATGGAACATTCAGAAATAAAATATAATTTCATCACAAATGAAACATTCACAAATTAAGTAATCCCTTTTTAAGTTTGGGTATAATGGGTTTTGTAAAATTCGGGGTAAAATTCACTGCAACTTGAAGTTCTTGGTATTCTATCTTGTGCTCTACCTCTTGGGAGTTGCGCTAGGCTAGGGAGGCGGCTCTTTGATATCTCTTGGTCTATTTTGATGGTGATAAACTTGTAAACTTGAATTGATTCTTCTATAAGAAATGTTGTTGGGTTTTCTTCCAAGGTTGGTTTTCCTAGGATAAATTCTTTTGTTCTTGTGTCTACTGTGCATGGTTAATATTTCTAGATCTTGTTATTTCTATTGCATTGTAATAGTTCAGATTCTCAGTGTATAGTTATTCTATGATAACTGTGGCATGAAATGAAAATTTGCATTGAAACTATAAAACAATAACTATCCAATCCGAGAATCAGAGAATTCAACAAGGATGTAGTAAGGTAGTTTCCATGAGAGAAAGTGATAAGTCGGCTCTATCAAATGAACATTTCCAAGCCATCTAGTGAAACATAAGGGCTTTCAATGGAGGTATGTATATACAACATTGATTTATGTTCTTGGAAAGGTGAGGAGGTTGGTAGAAGCATTGGATGTCTTTCATGTTATGTGTGTCCTTCCAAGCTAATAATGTGGAATTTCTACATTGAGATCCTCGGCTTGAACCGAATGTTGTTGTCTATAAAGTTGTCTTAAATTCCCATGTTTCTTGTATGTAATGGAAAGGAACCTTTTAGGTGTTGCAACAAATGAGGCAAAGTGGGTCGAAATTTTTTCTAATATGATTTGAATGGGGCCAAAGGATGGCTTGAAGCCCAAACCATTAGAAAGGATGTGCATAACAGATTCAAGGGTGCAATCCAAATCCCAAGCAATATGGGATAACTTCATGAAGGTCAAATATGGAATATTTGGAGGAATTTGAACATCTATTTTCATCACAAGGGATAAGTTCCTTTAACCACAAGATTTGAAATGATATAAGAGAGAAAGTGAACAGATGCAAGAGGGGGGGATTTCCCAATTTATTGGAATGTAAAGGCCAAGCCTTGGCCATCTTTGTTTGCAATCTTCACAATTGGTGGTTTCAAGGTTTGCTTCTATTGATGCAATTAGCTCTGGGATCGATCAACTCTAGTCCTTCTCACCGAGATTGTCATCTTGGAAACCTTTTGAGCTTTGGAAGGTGGTATGTTTGGTGAGCCACATATGAAATTCATAGCATATGCTTCTGACGCTAGACAATAAATTCCCCCACTTGAAGAGAAACCCCTTTATTGGGGGAATACATAAACCTATGTTAATTATTGCAGGAAGAAGACAATTTATGTTGCAGTTTGAAGACCATTCTAATGTAATAACTTACTTTGCATCCCTTTGAATGGATAGGTTTCTCAATTGAAATGGACTCAAAGATGTTGACCATATAAATGAACTTTGTTATCAATTTGTTGAGTATTGTATGTGCTATTTTATGTCTTGTTTTAAATTTTAGTATTGTGATTCTTGGGGTAAGCGAACTCTCCCAACATTTCATTCATAACTTTTTCTACAGGAAGCAAAATCAAATTTTGTTGAAGATCCATATGAGGTATCGAAACTATATTTCCATTAGTATAATGAAATGGTTTTATCATGGCCCATGGAGAAAGAAAATACATGTTGAAACTCAAGAGAGAGGTAGTGTCACCGTGTTATAGAGATTTGGTGCTTCTAGTGATTATATCTCCCAAACTAGGAAAAAATATTCTAACACCCCATTTTAGATAACATAAAAACTTTTCAAATGATTTATAATGCACCCTCTAAAATGTATTGTAGATGCCATTGTAGTTGTTCAAAGTTAACATAAGAGGAACATGCTTCATTCTATCCATGAATTGGCGATATTATGGTTGGGCAACTGTAGTTAAGATAAGAGAGGGATGGAATGAGGTAACCCAAGATTGTAAATGTTGACTGAAAATTTTTAGGTCATGCCATGCTTGTGTGAAGATACAATAACACTTGATGTTAGAGGGATAAGTGTAGAGGAACACAAAATATGCCTAAAAGTAAAATATTTTAGAAATAAAATAAAATTTCATTACAAAAGAAACATTCACAAATTAAGTAATCCCTTTTTAAGTTTCGGTATAATAGGTTTTGTATCGTAGAAAAAGAAGACGTTCATGGGTCAACTCGATTCAAATTGTAATCGACCAACAACTCTCCGCCTGACGTTATTGTTTTCACCGCACATACAAATATCCTATTACCTTCATGCTCCTCAAAAATGCAATTGGGTTCCTTTCTTGTCGTCACAAGCCTTGTACTGTTTATAAGACCTGCAATATTCCCCGATGCCTTTGGCCTTCCATCAATATACATAGTCACTCCTTTATTTTTATTATTGTCTTTCAGTTGTATATAATTTGCGTGAGATCG